>JAPDSC010069807.1:1565-21285 GCA_026290005.1 Latrodectus geometricus
ATATATATATATACAAACTTACTCGACATAACAAACATATAGGCCGAAATGAGAGATGCAGCATCCCCTTTTCAAGGCTCAAAGATTATTGGGATCGAACTAGGGACATTCCAAATCCCAAAGTGCAAGATCCCATGAAAACACAATTCTATATATTCTTAAAAAAAAACGTAACTAATTTGATACATTTGTTTGACAATTTTAGGTACTTACGTATTAACATCACCGCAGCTTTTTAACTCTATTGAATTTGAAAGAAATTTTCTTATAATCAGAAAATTTCTTTTTATAATTATAAGTAAACTTTTCATAATTAGTAAAAGAAATTTTCTAACTATACATTAAGTGCTACTTCTACTTAAGTTTTGGTGCGAAATTAGCTACGGTGGTGTTAATACCCAGTTTTATTATAAAAAAATTAAATTTATTTTTAAATATAGTAATATATATTTGATAGATTTCAAAGTACTTTTGCATAATGATTAATTTATTGTTCTTTTTAAAACAATCATTTTTTTATAAATTATCCAATTTTTTTATAGATTATCCAATTACAATTACCCAATTACAGTTAACGTTTGAATATGACAATTATCAATTATTATATTCAAACGTTAACTTTACATTGATTTTATGATAAATAGATATGATCTAACTTCAAATCAATATGAATTGAAGTCGATAATTTTTCTTTACGATTTTAAAAATTAGGCAAAAGAAACATTATATTAGTATCCTGTTGGTAATATTAATAATGAACCTAATAATGAATGAAATAATTAATGAATGAAAATAAGGCAATCTAATAAAAAATATGTCACTTTTAATTCACATTACTATGCCTTTTTATAACATAGACCATATCAATTGCTACATAAATACAGTTATTAAAAATGTAATTGAAAAATAATTATGGAAAAAAGGTTAAGTTATTTAAAAAATGCATAAAGTTCAAAGAAATATTTCATGTAATATTTTTACATTCAAGCAATACTTTTATTTAAGCTGTTAAGATGAAAAAAATATAGCCATTAACTTCAATTGATTAATTATAACATGTATTATGTTTTAACTAACCATATAAATTAAATTATAGCGATATAAAAATTGGTAGTAAAAATCAATGGCAAAATGAAATAAATTCACTGTTGCTGGAATATTTTGAATATTATTAAATCATCATATTTATAGTTTGACGGTCATGGTTAAAAAAGGAAAGCTTTTAATCATTAGATATTTTGAAACTTATTAATTAAGTAAAATATAGGAAATTTAAAATCGTTATTATAATAATATTATTAAAAATAATTTCCTCTTTACTCTTTGTGATATAAGTTGTAAATTTAACAAGAATATGATTCACATAAACATTCTATTTAAATTTTATTTTAAATTGTTTTAAAATTATTTTTTTCATTTTAATTATAATATTGATTATCAAATTATCTTTCAAATATTTAACATCATTTCAAGAGATTATTTTATTAAACTAAATAACGAAGAATTAGGAAATTTAATTCCAAGAATCTGATGACTTTCATTACTTATTCATCAAAATGAAAAAGGTCTATAACGATATTATTCATTTTTTTAATAATATAATAACAGATTAATTCTTTTATATTTTAAATTATAAATTTAGGATTATAAATGAACGTAATCCTAATATGTTCATAATTTTTGGAATTCGTATATGATCACAAATTTAGAATTTTTGAGTTTAATATAATAATTGGAAACATTATTCAAATAGATACTACATACGTGCAATAAAAAGTAAAAAGAAACAACGATGAAGATCGATATTTCTAATCAAAATTTTACTTACTTAGAAAATCGTAATCTAAATCCCAGCGTGGCCTCATGTGAAATCATGAAAAAGGATTTCGCCAAATATTTTTTAAATGTAAGTTCAGAAGATTCGCCTCTTCATTTGCTCAGTTAGATTGATAACTACACGACTTTGTAATGATACGAAATACGAGAGATAATTTTTTTTTAGAAACGAGAATTATTTTTTTTTTTGGTTGCAAGACTGTGCTCTTAAGCCAATCACAGAATGAGATACTTATTTTTATTTTTTAAAAAAAATAATCAGATTTTAGTTGGAAAGGAAATTGAGACAGATTTCCATTGGCCAGAGCTATAAGGAACTGCAGGTACAACATAAATGCCGTAATTATTATAAGTACGCGAGATATCATTTGTCACACTTCGGAAGATGCCGGGCTTGAAGGGGTCAAGAGGGTGAAAGCGGGAATGGGACTGGAAATGAATAATAACCCCGAGATAAATGTCATTGCGATTGAAACTGCCCTTTCAAACAAACAATGTGCTAATAACAGGTAACGTGGGCCCCGGCGAAATGCAAGAGGTTAAAGAGTAATAACAGTTGAAGAGGCGAACAGCTCTTCAGGGCTCAAGCAAAGACACCCAGAGAAATGTGATTGCCGAAATGACGAATGTAAGAGCAAAAAAAGAATA
The DNA here is from genome assembly GCA_026290005.1 of Latrodectus geometricus. Classification (NCBI taxonomy): domain Eukaryota; kingdom Metazoa; phylum Arthropoda; class Arachnida; order Araneae; family Theridiidae; genus Latrodectus; species Latrodectus geometricus. The sequence goes on from JAPDSC010069807.1 coordinate 4,050, forward strand.
AAAAAAGGATTGGGGAGGGGATCGCTAAAACAGAGGAGGTATAAAATCATTGGTCATTTAAGTAGGGCGGGGATCGGCCTAAATTAGGGGAGGGGGAGCCTTAGAATGAACCGCAAGATGAAACTGGCATGATTGTACCTTCGGGGAGAAGTAAATAGTTTCCTCAGTGGTGCTTTTAGGACTGATAATGTGTTGGGAGCAAATGCCTTGTAAAATCTGTAATTGGTTCAAATGGTTGCATATGCCACAGGGAGAGGTTTTTAAGAGATTGGATGATTATGTAAAAGATCATTTGTTTGGTGCTTGAAGTAAAGTGGTCTAAATTGAGAAAGATTACCCATGTAGAAAAAAATCGGTAAACATCTTAAGGTGAAAAATGAAAAGAGTTGCTCCTGATCGTGGGAAAGTTAAGTTGGTTTGAGTTGGTGATTATTAAGCTGTTTTTTAGGAAAACCTTAAAATAAGGATGACTACATTTAAAATAATTTAATGAAAATTTGGCACTAAAGATTCCAGTAATGGCTTTAGTTTATTTTATTCACAGAAATACTTCTGATTAGCAAGTCAAGCCCCATAGCTTTAGCAAACATTAGATTTTAGTGTAATGCTGCGGTGGCTTGGTAAGGACATCATTATCTCCATCAGAAGGTAGTGGATTTGAATCACGACAAAGATAAATCATAACTAGTAAAGGTGGCTGGGCCACTTTAAATAGAACTTATTAGTAATGTCCTCCATGGGAAGTGATACCTCCATGGGAAGTGATAGGTCAAGTATTCGGGTTCTTCTGCTTGGTCTTTTCTCCTAAATTGAGAAGATTCTCACCCGAAGGCCACGGTGACCTGTTAGGTTAAGGCGTCGTTCTCGTTACCAAAAAGTGGTGTGTTTGTATCCCCGCTTAGCCAAAAATCCATCGTGTTCTCTAATGGCAACTGGGGCACGTAAAATATGTCGGGTCGCAATGTCCTCCATGTTCCCATTACAAATTAATACCTCTGGGGAAGGTTGGAGCCAGATTCTTTGGGTCTTCACTGGTTTCAATCTCTAAATTGGAAGATTCAGATGGTGCTGTCATCTATGAGCCAAAAGTCGTAGTCAAAAACGGAAGACGCTTTCTCTCTTTGACTTCATTCACCTAGTCGCTGACAGGCGGGATTGGCGTTGCGAAGTGTCATCAGAAACAACAACAGATTCCCACCTGGGTGCTTCCATTTAACTGGTAAAGCTCATCCATGGGCTGGATACTGGGAAATATGGCAATGCAACAGCAACAAAAAACCAGTCTCAAGAATTGATAGCTAATAACAAATCAAATATAAGTATTGAATACTTGAAACATTTTTTAGTACAACTCTGTGAAATATTGACAACAGAGAGTTCATTTTAATGTTGTTGTTGTTGTCGTGTGGCAGCTAGGCCGGCAATATGGGGTGCACTGCTCCACTTTTCCAACTGAACCATATTTGGTGTGGAGTCCGACTTTCTCAGTACACACATGCCATAGGTGCCCGTTTATAGGGTAGGCAACTATTCACACACGAAGAAAGGACAAAGACAAGAAAGACAGAGAGAGAAAGTACATCCATGCCCGAGCCAGGATTCAAACCCAGGTCCCACCCATCTGTAGTCAGGTACGCTAACCACTAGACAGGTTGGGCGGCAGTTCATTTTAATAAATTTTCTTTTTAAATTTTTGTGGATAACAGTTCATTTATTGATTAATAAAAATCTTCCGAAAAATAAAAATATAAAATTGCGCGGAGATATCACAACTGTTTTTTCAAACTCAATCCATATGTTAACTATTCAAATATGACAATATTTATGTTTTTGAACTAATATATATTTAAACTACCCAATAAATAATACATATAATTGTCACTATATGTAAATTTAAAAAAATTCCTACTTTTAAAAATATAAATTTTAATAGCTAAGAATTTGTATTTGGTAATTACTAAGAAACTCCCGAAAAATAATTATCAATGATGAGATTGTACAGAAATTTTTATTCAAAACCATACATTAAATATTCTCTTAAATGAAAATCGCAAGAGAGTTGCATTATATTATTGAATTGATAGAATAAAAATATACAATAATTAACTTATATCATTAGCAATATTTGCACAATAGTTATTATAATTGACTATTATATTTGGGGGGGGGGGCAATCCGTTTGATGAAAAATAACAATATTTTTGTATCAAATAATTGAATTGACATACGTAATATGTATATAGTAATAATAAAAATTGGCAATATCTATAAATATAAAATGAACAATAATTATGATAATTGACTGTTATATTTGGCAATGGGTTTGATAGAAAACAGCAATATTTTTATGTAAAACAATTGAATTGACATAAATAATATGTATAAAATAGAATACATAATAAGCAATATGTATAAAATAACCGGCTATATAAGGTGTAAATTATAAAATACCGATTTTTTAAAAATTTAAGTTTTTATCAATTCTTTTATTGAATAATAACTAATAAACGTCTGAAAAATGAATATCGAAACTGTGAGATCGTATTTTTCAAACTCAAATTACATGTTAACTCGATAGAAACAAGATATTCCCTCAGACTAAAAAAAATAAAATTAACAATCTCCTCATTACTACTGTATAAGCCCACAGATAGTGATGTCACGATTTCTTTAAGGAGGTGCTCAACCAATGAAATCGATCCTTGGGGCAAGTAACATCCGCATTTTAGGCATGGTCACGATCAAGCCCTGCAGCCTGAGAGCCATCGACGAGGGCGCCTTAAAATAAGAGAAATCTCCACAAGTGGGTAGGTAAACGGCGCCAAATTATCTTCCATAGAAGGCGGAGTGTGGTAAAGAGAAGAAGGTACAGACTGCCCATCATTACCTGGAGTTTTCCTCTTCTTGTTGTTGCGGGGCGCCCTGTCATTTTCTTTGATTTATACATTCTGAAAGTTGGATAGCAATGACACGATTGTGATCGCCAAGTGCTCGATTCCAGCGTGGTGTTGAATTTCCAATGAGGTTGCTTAATTGGGGTGCAAGCGAGAGAGAAGAGGTTTCTTCCCTTCCCTCCCCTCCGCTTTCCAATAAACGCTCTTCGGGTTTATGCAGCTAGGCGACAAGAGGTTAACAATTTTCAAGAGAAGCATGGTAATTACGGGAGTTTTCGATTAATGCCCGTTGTTGTGTTAATTGCGTCCAGGTATTTACGTGTTTGTGCTTGTTTCTTAATGAGGAAATTACACAGGATGTGAAATTTCAACTCTGGAATTAAATGTGTTGTAATTTTAAATAAACATTAATTTTTCTAAAAGAAAAAAAAAAGCATGAAGTTTCTGATGCAATAAATAATATGATTTCAGTGTTGCGTGATCTCAGAAATGCACATTGAACTAATGACGAAAACATTTAGGACACAAATCCTGAAAATATATTTAAGTCTCGAAATTTTTAACCAAGATTAGGTTGGTAAGTTATGGCGGACACTTTTGAGGCTGTACGCTAAAATGCCTGCAGCTCACATTGAAGAAGTCTGAGTCACAAAATCTGCTCAAAGAAAGTAAAATTGCAAATTTTCACTTTTTTGTCGTCGAGATTAAAACTTTTTATAGTAAGTCACAGAAATTCGCAGCAAGCAAGAATTTTATTTTCCGGATTTGAAGGTAATTCAAATAATCAAGAGAACGATAATGCTCTAGGAAATTATTTGAGGATCTCTGTAAACCAAGGTTAGTGTATGCTATCATGCATAGTTACTCATTACTTTTTAGAATAAAAATTCATTTTTGAAAAAGCCTCCGACGTGAGTTATACATTGGAATGATGGCGACAATTTAGAACGTAAATAATGAAAATGTTCTTAATTTTTATAATTTTGAGCTAAGATTGATGGATGTTATCATGCGTAGCATCAATCTCGTACCATTTCAAATAAATATTCATTTTTGTAAAAAAGAAAAATATTTAAAAATAAAAACGTTTTTTAATGCTCAAAAATGATATCATTTTTGTATATAATATTTCCTTACATTATCGCCAAATACAATCGCCAAACTGTCAATTGTGAGCAACTGATAGCTTGCAGAAAGATTTCCTTAGATCGAATAAATATTGTAGTTGGCTAACTTCGATTCTTCAGTACGATGACATTATTACAAATAGGAAAAAATAATTAACAAAAGCTTTTATGATTTCAAATGGATTTTAACGGTTTTATTGATCACTTTTTTTGTAAAGATTGATGCTGAAGCATTTTCCACAAGTATAAAGGAAGATTTTGGTTTTCAAGAAGATGCAATGGAGATGAAACTGTGATTAATTTTCAAAATTACTCATCTATAAAATCCCTTTCTTCGAGCTATGAAAATATTTGAAACAAAAAATAAATCGATATTGGTATTGGTTTGTCCAAGGTGAAGGAAAATGTCACCAGAGCACATCTTTACAAGATTTTTTCCTCGTATTGAAGTTTATTAAAAATAAAAGTACAGACTCACTGACGAATACTTAGACAACTATATTCGTAAGAAAACCATTAGCGATTATCCCAAAGCTAACATGCCTGTTGACGAGTTTAATATTTCTCATTAAAGTTACTAAATCTGATATTAAAAAATTGATTATATTTGTTATTTATTTCTAATTAAACTTCAATTTCTTTCTTATAAATCAATTTCATTTTCCTTTGTTAGATAAGTTTGAATAAAACTGATTTCATATGTTCTAGAAGTATACGTTTATGGGCAAAAAACAATTTTTTTTAAAGTTAGTAGTTCTTTAAGATGGTTAACTCTCAATAAAATTGAAAAACGAGATGATATTTCAAAGGGTTCATGAGTTTGGCAACCACTGCATAGACTTATATGCTGGACAACAATTTAAGATGTAAATCCTAAAATAATTTTGAACTAAGAGTAACAGATGTTGATACAAACATATTTTTTCCAAAATTTCATGCTGTTTAAGTGTTGTTTTACTTATGACACTTGGTGAAGCCACAAACGAATGAAATCACAAAGAGCATTTTCTGTTTTTGAAAACAGCACCTTAATATGAAGGTGGAAGTACGACTTTAGTTCATAGATGGCAGCACCATTTGGGTCTTATAATTTTGAGATTGAAGCCAGAGAATACCCATAGCCTGGCTCCAACCACCCCCAGAGGTATTAATTTGGAATGGGCATATAGAGGAGATTGCGACTTGACATATTTTATGTGCCCCAGTCGCCATTAGAGAACACAACGGATCTCCGGCTAAGCCGGGATTCGAACTCACTTCCTTCCGGTAACGAGAACAACGTCCTAACCAACCAGGCCACCGCAGCCTGCTGATAAGAGCACTAATATAACTAGGAACTTGTTGATTCAAAGGCTATTTGTCATTTTGCGACAATATAGGATCGTATGCTATATTGTCGCATTGTACAACACCAGTAGATATTGCCCCTATTTCCTTTTCCTGATCTTTGCCCTAAATAAATAGAGTGATATCATCAGCAACTTGTTGATTAACATGAGCGCATATCATTCTATAATGTGCCACAGTCCTACTGTTTCTTGGGTCAGATGATAAAATGTGTCAAAAGATCTAATAAAACACCAGTTGTTGTAAAGACATTCAAATTAATAGGATGAAAAACTTGTTATATACATACATATAGATATATTTTTGTGCTTGGAACTCTGAAATTGCATTATTATACATTTCTAAGACATTTGCCTAAAATTTTAATGATAAAACATTCAGGAATCTCATTTTAAGAAAATTTTGAATGTAAGTATGCATAAGTAGCCAGAATGCACGTAATAATTCCATGCGTTAATATGATTATTTTCTAAACTATGTTACATCTATTTACAAGCCAATTTAAAAAATTAAAATCGTAAAGCTCTCATTGCCCGCATGAATGATTAAAGGAAAACTACTACAACTTAATCAGACACAACACCAAAGCAATTTGAAGTTAACGAATTGCTACTGAGGGCATTACATTTGGTAAGTATATAACAAATACATTTAATTCTGAGAACTGTCCATAGCTAATAGGAAAGTATCCCCTAACTCACGCAAACAACATTCACGTCCAAAGTTCGTAAATCTATATGATTTCAAGCGACAGCAATATTTTTCAAAACGCGCTTCATTACGTCTATAAATATCACCGGCGCAATCATTTGCTCTTTGGGAAGATGCTAAATAACAAACATAATTACACCATCATCGTTCACTGATGAGGGACAGCGAGAAGATTCCGACTCGAATACACTGCTGGGATCAGGGACAATCAATCAGAATCCAGGAGAAGATACATGGGGTGGCAAAACTCCAAGGAGTAGACGAAGAAGAGGGGCTTTGTCCCGAATTTACATCAACCACCCTCCTGACCCTGACCAGAACCAGAACGAGGGGGGATGTGATTTATTCGTGGGCGTTTTCCCACCCCCACCCCCCTCTCCTCCCTACTCAAATGTAATTTTGATGGAGATTCGATTAAAAGAGCATTATTGTCATCATCTTCTTAATGATGCCTCTTGTGGTGCAGTTGCGGGAAAAGGGCTGAAACATTTTTCGGACCGGTCAGTGATTCTGCTGTATTCATTAGTGGACAGTCATTTGTGGGTTTATGAGCGGGTGCCTCCTGTCCACCACGGTGTTTTGACTTCGCTGCCCCTAACTGATTGTGGCCCTCGAAAAGACGTGAATGATTGCCGTCAGCGGACGATGCAAATTTTGGGTGGACAAGCCTCATTTTGAAAGGAAATTCTTAAGATGCATTATCTGATCGAGAAAGTTTCGAAGATATTCTTGGTGTATATTATAGAGTTTGGTTTGTACCTAATATGAACTGACATATATTACACAACTGATGGATGCAGACAATCTTGACAGTTGACCAGAACTTGTCACGCATGTCCAAGATTTGATTAAGTACTAAGACCACAGATGAGAAGAGTTTGTTTGATAGATTGTTTGTATATATCCATAGATAATTAAGGATTGGATTTTTGTGATAAATTATTTTTCCAAGTTAAAGGTTGTATCTACATAAATTTTGATTAATGTTATATTAATTTAAATATTCTCACATACATATGGCAGAAATCAGACTCAGAATGTATAGTTCCATATTTAAATGGAAAAAAGTTACTTTTTATAATCTTATACATTGTCTTCGCAAACACCACCAAATGTTGGGAATTTCAAAATTTTTTCCCTAATATGAGAGAAAAAAATCAGAGAAGGTACATGCATCTTCATTGGAACAAATAGATAAAAAACTTTATTTTTAAAGTTAAATTCCAATTTTTCTATTTATATCAATTTATTTCTATTTTTGGTATTTACGTATTAGCGCCACCTCAGTTTTTTAAGTTGATTGAAATCAGAAGAAATTTCCTTATAATTAAAAAATCTCTTTTTCTAAAATTTATAAGAAAACTCTTCATGATTAGTGAAATACATCTTCTAATAATAGATTAAGCACTAATTCTATTTATCTTTTGGCGCGAAAGATGCTAATACGTAAGTACCCTATATTTTAATTCATATTCTAATTTTTCAATTATAAGTTTCATGTGCATGTGCTATAAAAAATAAAACATAAAAATAATTATTTCCAAAATAAATATGAGAGCGTTTAGTAAAAGACAACTTGACGACGAAATTTTACACAGCAAGGATAGGTGATTCTAATAAGTAATTACTATAGTAAATAACTGATAAATATGAAAAATTCGAATCAAAAACTAGCCTGTAGAAAATGCTTTTGTTTTTAAAATTCAGGAGCACTATTTTTAAGGCAAGATAAATAAGCATGTTGTTGTTGTCGTGTGCCAGCCAGGCTGGCAATATAGGGTGCGCTGCTCCACTTTTCCAACTGAACCATATTTGGTGTCGAGTCCGACTTCCTCAGTACACACGTGCCTTAGGTACCCGTTTATAGGGTAGGCGACCATTCACACAAACACAAAGAAAGGACAAAGACAAGAAAGAGAGAGTGAGAAAGTACATCCATGCCCGAGCCAGGATTCGAACCCAGGTCCCACCCATCAATAGTCAGGTACGCTAACCAGTAGACAGGTTAGGCGGCAAATAAGCATGTAATATCATAGTAAGAAAAAAAACTATAAAAACATATTTAATGAATAAAATTTATATATAAATGTGGACTACATATATATATTAATAAATAAATTTATGTATTCATATTTAATATAAGCAAAGTTACAGTTTAGAATAGAAATATTTTGAGCCCAATTTAAAACAGGAGGAACGAACAAAAATGCATATTCTTTAAAAATTTCCTTAACAAGAATTCAAATATTTGTTTTTACATAGACATAATTATGGAAGGATTTTATTACTCAGAGTTTATTTATTATAAATTGCTTTCTACGAAAATAATGTTAAACTTTATGCACATCAGAAATATCAGATTTTGTTTCATTTGAGAAAGACAAAACTATGTTAAAAAATAGAGTTGAAATCCAATTATTTTCCAAAAGAAGCAAAATTTAACATATTTTTAAAGAGTAGAGAAAATTGCTGTTTCAAATAATACACAATTAATGTAATAACTTATTCAAATTTTCTAGTATAAAAATAAATTTGCAAACATATATGAAATCTTTTTTAGACTATTTATATGTTTTCTATATTAAAATATTTATTTTATTATTTAAATAATTAAGACATCAATTGATTATATTGAATTTTGTAGGAAAAATATATGATTATTAAAATGCAAATATTTAAAATATTTCGTTTTTTGAATGATATAGAGTCCAAAAAGTTGTCTTTGTATATATATATATATATATATATATATATATATATATATATATATATTATTATTATTATTATTATTATTATTATTATTATTATTATTATTACAAAAGTAGTAATAATATATTTCTCACAAGCTTATTAGCGGAAAATAGTTTGTCTTAATTTAAAATGTAAATATTTATGTGTATGTTTAGTTTCAATATATATATTGGCGCCAGTGCTTTGAAAATTGGCATTTCTTCCTTCGCCAAGCACTCCAACTTCGCCCCAAAAGGCTATGAAAAACACAAAAACTCTAGTTTGTAGAGTCGTATCGTTGTTACTTTTTATAGATTGTATTTTTGATATATTCTTCTGTGTTCGAGTTCTTACTATAACCGCACTTTAAATTTCTTTGTGGCTTCTACAATGATTGTATTAAGTAGAAAATGAATATTCTTGATTTTTTACACTACAATATATTTCACCTACATTAATTAAATTTTGGAGATAAATTACAAATTTTAAACTTGTAGTTTATCGTCAAAATACATTAAAAAAAAATATAGACAGGAGATAAAAAGAAAATATCTTGCAAAATCGGGAAATTATTTCAATCATTAAATGAAAGTATATGTAAATAAAATAGCCATATTACTATAAAATATACATGTCCGGATTTGAACTCACCACCCTCCGATATAAGGACGATGCCCAAACCAACCAAGCCACCTCTACCAGAACCAATATCTCTCATAAATACTGATATGCATTGCCTTCAAATATTTTTGCATATTACAAATATTGATAATAATCAATGTAACATTCACCTGAAAAATTAGTTTTCCTATTGGTAATTTTTTTTTTAATTATAAAAGGAATTTTCAGAATAAAAGGTCTTGAAATATTTATATGTATGAAAAATAAAATTCGTATCTCATATTTTTTTATTAATTTTATTATTTTCTATCAAAAATAAATTGTAAAAATGAAACTGCAGCTGGGAAAATAGTTAAATTTCTCATTTATTTGACTATACTGACAAAGAATAATTTAATAATTAACTGCAAAATGATTAAATTTAGAACACGACGAATCTTTCAATATAAATAACAAAGCGCGATAAATTAATTTTGAAAAGTGTAGTTCAAATATATAAATTACCTAAACTCAAAATTCAATTCAAATTGGATGACAAAAGTAAGAAAGCAATTGCAAATATATGCTCTAACTTATCCGGAAACAGGGAAAATAGTCAAGAGAGTTTTATTATTCTTCAGCAAAACAATTTGACATTTCCCTTTTCGGATGCAAAAGACCACTACGGACGGTGACTTACAATGCAACATCGTCCATTTCAGAGTATTTTCCCCAAAATCCAATGGCTCAGAGGCATTAACAAAAGGATTGGTGTTGTTCCCTTCCAACAATTGGAATAAAACAATTGGGAAATGTTTTGGTTCCACTAGGGCATCGATCCTCGAATGCCATGTTTCTGACAGCGTGTTCCTCCCCCTTTCCAAGCAACACGAATAATTAATGTTCTTTCCCTCAGACGTCTGACAGTTTAGGGGAAAACTGAATTTTTTTCCCTATCTTTATGAACTGTTTCGTTTATTATTATTTGTTCAGAAATCCCTTTCTTCCCCAAGTTTCCGCGGTGTTCGCCCTTTTCGGCTAGCATATAAATCATTTGTACACGTGGTCCTTGAAGACATAACACCTCGAAAAAGGGACCCTTTCGAAAGTAATTAGTGCAAACGGAGAAACAATTGGGTAGGAGGAGTGACAGTTAAAAAAAAATATATTACGACTGATTGCTTTGATTAAAACACGGCCAGACCTAATTACGAGGTAATGGAGGGTAATTACGCTCGCAAACGAAAAAAAATTGTAATGCGCGCCTTTTGGTGGGAAAAAGTTTCTTTTCGATTTCATGCTAACAAACTTTGGAAGACCAACAAGATTTTTACCGAGACTCGTAAGGGGATTTATGTTTCTCTACAATTCATTTCCGAAGATCCAGAATTCTGAATTAAATTGTGGCGACGTAAAATTTTTTTTTGTTTATTTTGGCTCCTTCTTTTAATTATAAATTCAACACCTAGATCTTGGCGCCTACCTTCGTTCCAGTTGGGAATCATTTTTATTTTTGTAAAATTGTAAATGTTTTGATGAGGTCTTTTTCTTTCTTAAAATGGGGCGTGGAAGACCAAATTGAAAAACTAAATAAATTTATTTGTGACAAAACACAGTGTTATGTTAACATATTCAAACGATTACTTCTGTTAATGATTTCATTTGAATAAATAAATAAAATATATTAAATAATTTAGAATGTTCCTTTTTATAAATATTTTATAAATCTAAGGTAACTCATTTATTAATGTGTTAGCTTCAATGATATTTATATTTTCAACTTCTAAAGAAGAAAATATTACAGCACTTCAAATAATATTTTTTAAAATTATTGTTTTTAAATATATATATTTCATGATTAAATATTAAATTCAATCACAAAATATATCACTCTCAAGGAATTTACACTACGAGTTAAATTTAAAAATTCTTTCATTATATAACATATTGCACAGAAAAATATATAATATATTACATAATACTTTGTATACAGACTATTTTGATTACTTAATCTAAGTTCTTAAATATTTATTCGTTATTATAAGTCTGAAAAATACATGCTTTAAAATATAAATATTTACATTAATATATTTATATCATAAAATCCCTATTTAATAATAGTAAATTATGAAGATCAATTATATAAAGCTATTTTTATGTAGAGTTACATATTCCATTGAAAAATAATTTCGGTTTCGTTTCTAAAATTGCTTGTACTAAGGGAACTAACTGATTTTAGAATAGAATAATTATAAAAGTCAGAAAATCTAATATTAATTATTTTATTAATAATGCTTAAATTACAATAATAATTACTTACGGAGAATCAGTCATTTTTCTCCAAACAAAAGACGAACTCCTAAATGTATTGTAAGACGATTTCGATTTTGTACAATTGCAGACTTAGTGTCTCCAAAATGTTTGGTGGATTTATACCATATTTAAAGACGACAAAATTTTTCGTAACTTCTCATAACAAAATTGTTTAAACTGAGAACTTAATTAAAAAAATCGCTTTATTAATTATGATTACAAACTGCTAATGTTTACAAGGACGTGTTATTTTATTGGAATTAAATTAAGGTAATTATATTTTTAGTTATATCGGCATGAAAGATATATATATCGGCATGAAAGAACATCTATAGGTTAAATGCCATAATCATCTCACAATATTAATGTGGAGAATAAACGTATATGAATGGTTTAATGCATCCATTTTTCAGGAATATTTTGTTCATAGACGAGAAATATGTAATGTAATATGTTAGATTTAATAAAAAAAAAATTATTTTAAACAAATTATTATGAGTGAAACATTCAACAAAACAGGGCCGCGGTGGCCTGGTTCGTAAGGGAATCATTCTTGATACTCGAAGGTAATGAATTCTAATCCCTGCTTAGCCGGAAACCCTTCGTGTTCACTAACGGCCGTATTCACCAACCACAGTTAAACGAGGTTTCAGGGTAAAGGGCGAATTAAGTCATGAAACGTTATTCACCACGACAAACACAGCGATTAACACGCCTATATGGATCCCTAGAATAACCCTACGATTTCGGAGTGTTAGCGCCGAGTCATCAAACAACCGTGGACTTAAGCGATATGTTTGTTGACATTGATGTGCAAGACTGCTAGCCAATCAGATGCCGTCTTGCATTTCGTGTTAGGTTAACTCCAAAGTTGTTTTACACGGGGATTTCCCCGCTTCGTGAATAAGAATCGGCGAGTCATGCTAGAGTTGAGTTATATATGAGATGGGTTAACGGCTGGGCACGTTAAATAAATTGTGGTTGCAATGTCCTCCCTACGAAATGATAGTCTGGAGAGGCAGGTCAAGTATTCGGGAGTCTTCTGTTTAGTACCAGTTTCTAAATTGCAATGACTCCCACCCGACACTTCCTTATAACTGACAGTGGCAACTCAGGGCTTGGTACAGGGAAGCATGCTGGTGCAACAACACAATCAACAATTAATAAAAAATAAGCAATTGGAATTTTGAATTTTCAAGGATCAATATTTATTCACACATTCTGTATTCTCTAAAAGCACGGTCAAGTTCCTTTTTTAACGGGCTCCCGTCATAAGACCTACAGGTATATAGGGTATATATATATATATGTTTGTCACTGAGTGATTACCTTTACTAAATTCAGTGGTGTTGTCGAGCCGGAATGCTCCGGAACGTCGTTCCGGTACTTCCTTTTTGGACAGGAATGCGTTCCGGAACTAAAGATGATTTCTGATAACGAGAATTGGCTGACGTATTGAAAAAAAACTAAAAAGAATTGCTGATTTTTTTTTTCTAATTTTTGACGAATTTTTATATGTATTATTGTAAACAAGGGTTTGAACCGAACCAATACAATGTGATAATAAGATTAATAAGTACTACTGTTAGCAAAATATTCTATGCACGCTACCTAAGTCAAAGTGTCGATTAAAAAGTGTTAGGCAGGCCGCACATTGAGGCAGCATGCCTCCAACGCGCACCTATCGCTTCCTATAGATGATTTGCTATAGATGATTTTGTAAAAACTTGGTTAAGGTCTCATCAGTCAGCGGATGACAACAAAACAAGGAAAATTCAACCACAAGATCCTTAACATAATCCTATTTGGAATATTTTATAAAAACCATTAGTGTCATGTATTGTTAAAAATATTTATGCAATATTGTTTGAGTATCTACTATGCTTATTTTATAATTTGTTAACTAATTTTTATTAAACGTTCCTATTATAGTAATAAACATATATTTATATACACATATACACAAAATGGGTTTCATAATGATTTTCGTTTCCTTTCCTTTTTATGCTATATATGTGGCTGATTCTGGCGACAGGCGAAAATTGGGGTAAATAACCCCCCCCCCCGTCGTTAAATTTTGGACATGAGACCGCACAGAGCAGCCGCTTACCCGATTGGCCCTGTCTATATAATTATATATACACGTTCCGGTAAAAAAAAAAAAAAAATAGCACAACACCACTGCCTAAATTATATGAATTGATTTAAAAATGTCCGAAGACAAATCTCGGGCTTAGATAAAATGTCACTTACCAGGAGCACCGGGGTGTTTGGTAATCGTTGAAAGAGCTGATACCATCTGCTGATGCTGTCTGGCCACTTCGTCTGATGCAGTCGAAGAAGCTGCAACAAAAGAAATCACATGAGAAATATAATTTTTTGATCTATTCCTGTTACCATCATCAATAATAAGCTAAACAAATATAAATGAGCTTACTTTCAAAACATATATTTATAAATCAGAGTTTATAGTGCAACTAGCATTTATTATAAGCCTCAACTCAACTCAACTCCTATGCTACATGTCCCAGATTCAAACCTAAGTCCTTCAATCTTTGACACAGAGAAGTAACTTTTAACATAGAGAAATGAATAGTTAAATAATTTAAGGCTAGTATAAAACATTTGAAAATCCGGTGAGAAATCATTCTGGAACTAATTTTAATTAATAGTAGATCTAATATACTTGTTGTTTCATAAGCATGCTTCCCTGTACCGTGCCCTGAGTTAAATGGAAACAAGTGGGAGTCTTCGTAATTTAGAAGCAGGTACCAAGCAGAATACCCCTGAATACTTGACCAGTATCATTCACTATACCAATAAGTATCATTTCATTAGGAAGACATTGCGACCACGTTCTATTTAACGTGCCCAAGCCGCCTTTAGTGAACATGATGGATCTTTGGTTAAGCCTGGGTTTGAACTCACGAAAACGGCGCTCTAACCAACCAGGTCCAGTAGCAGTAGAGGTAGTTCATGTTAGAGTCATTATAAATCAGATTTTCGTATTTTAAAAAAGTAATAAATGCATAAACAACCAAACCTATTTGGAGACGAAGCCCTTACCCTCTGGTTGAGGTATATGATATTATATGATATATGACAGGGGTGGCCAAACTTTTGGGATCCGCGGTCTACTCCACGTTTAAGAAATCGAAGGCGGTCTACCAATGGCAGAGCTAAATTAACGTACATATTTATTTTCGATAACAAGAAAATATGGGAAATTATGTATTTTTTCTAAAAAAAACTTAATATTAATATTTACAAAATAAAAATTTACTGACGAAAATAATTAAAGTATTCGTATATCAAAAACTGACCATCCGATTCACTTCGTTTAGTTGAAGTTTGGCACTGTATATCTGCTACAAGTTTATCATATTGTGGCTGGTACGAGCTTATTGCAATGGAAAAACACGAAATTAAATGTTTTTAAAATTAAATGTCACGAAATTAAATGCGACCAATCTTTGTTTTTGTTCGTGGTTGAAAAGCAGATTCGCAAAGATGCCTCTATCCAAAGTATGGTTTTAAATACAAATCAATTTATAAATATTTAAAAACGTTTCCTCAGAAATTAATTTCCAAAAATCAGTATCGCTAAATATGCTCTGGACTTAAGAAATATATCGTATCTTAATTTAATAATTTCTTCCTCGACCGTGACTGATGTGATATCTATTAAATGTCCTATTTTTTCAGATACTCCATCAATGTTGAGATTTTCATTAAATGGAAATATCATAAAATTGAGTATTTTATTCTACTTAATTAACTCAGCGAATCTTCTTTCAAAATTTTCAAACAAAACAAGTAAGTATTAAGGGATAACTTCGAAGTCTCGGTTTGGATTATGGATGCACTCTTCCCTGTTTTTGAAGTTTCTTAATTCATGTTTTCTTAATTGAGATGCATACCTTTCTATAGTTTTTTTAAATGTTTTAATCGCGTCATCATGTCCGTTTTAGGTTTTAAATCGTAAACCTTTAATTATAAATCTTTAAATTGTAAATCTTTGCACAATTTGTTTTGGGTTTTAAAGCGTAGACTCTGTAGTAAATTTTTATTTTATATAATTTATTGATTCTATGTCATAAGTCATAAATTAAATTGTTAATATCCGAGGACATTATCAAGATGGTCGCGCGGACTACCTAAAATGTCTTCGCGGTCTACCAGTTGACCGCGGTCAACGCCTTGGCCACCCCTGATATATGATAATGTCCATAGTTACTCAAATAGTATAAAACACTGCATACCGAATGCCCTTTATATGTATGGATTATAGTATGGCGTTTAATAGTATTATAGTACTAATTGTTTAAGGAGAATTTATTTCTTAGATGCCCTCTTATTAGTCATACAATAATTTCTAAAATTGTGACAAGGTTCCAGAAGATTTATGGAAAAATTCTGATAGGCAAAAGACAGCAGTGAACAACACATTTTCTTGTTGTTATTACTTGTGACCCTTGTCAAGTGATGCCAGCCAGTCTGAGATTGGGTGAATGAAGTCAGAAAGAACGTCTTCCGTTTTAAAGCAGAGCAACCCCATACCAGGGTGGAAGTAGGCACACAGATGGCAGCACCATCTGGGACTTCTCATTTAGAGATAGGATGCCAGGGAAGACCCAAGGCCTGGCTCCTAATACCCCCAGAGGTATTAATTTGAATGGGAACATGGAGGACATTGCGACCACGACATATGTTACGTGTCCCTTTCACCATTAGTGAACACGACGGATCTTCGGCTAGGCCCGGATTCGAACTCACTACCTTTCTGTAACAAGAACGACGTCCTAACCAAACAGGCCACCAAGACCATTACGTTTTCTTAAAACTTACTTGTTAAACTACTTATTACATTTAATTTTTACAATACATATTACAATAGATTTTTCTGTATTCAAATGAAATCAATATATTAAGTTAATAAAATTCTTATTTATTTTATGTATTCACAATATATGAGTTTCAACCAATCAGCTATATCAATCAAAAATTTCTGTTTTGGAAATTCATTATTTTTTTTATTTTTATAAAAATATTACTTTTTAAAAGTACTATGATTAAAATTCAGGGAAATTTTTTAATAAGAGGATTATTGTTTCATAAAAAATCAAGCAAAGCATACATTTTCAATTATTAGAATTTCAACTAAATCGCAAAATTTGTGAATATTAGAATATAAGTTAAATTAAATATTGGAAAAACTATGTAATAAATGCTGCCATAAAATATGTAATTTTGAAGTGCACTCAAAGGTAATAAAACCCAATGAAAATGATAGTATAATTTCGTTATTTTACCAACACGTGTTAATTCTAACATACCAGAAAAAAAAACAACCGATATTATTCTGTCCGTTAAACTACACAATTTTCAGTCTTTGCATTTTTTTTTTCAGTATATTAGTACAGTTTTGTTTTTCTTCATTTACAGAAATAATTGTCTTTTTAATTACCAAATTATATATATATATATATATATATATATATATATATATATATA
>JAPDSC010069811.1:0-16965 GCA_026290005.1 Latrodectus geometricus
CAATTATGATTACTCTATAGTTTAAATTGTAAATTTCATTATAAACCCCTTGAAGGAAAGAATAAATAATGAAAGCAAAAAATTTTATTAAAAACTTAAAGGATCCAATTAATATTAAGTGTTCTGAAATAATTAATACCTCATACGGGTGAAAAATTTAGATAACATTTCCAAAGCTTAATGTTTTGGTGTCAATGTAACTTATAAAGAATAGATTTAAAAATATTTCATTTGAAAGAATCATTAACTGATTAAAATAACTGAGTTAATTTAAATTATGATAATTTAATAGATAGAAATGTTTGTGAAATACTTTTACAAAAACTTGCTACTTAGTAAACATTTTTGTGCATCACTTCTGAGCATTAAATCAAAAATTCAATTAATAATTATATTTCATATCCTAATCTGTTCCATATAATATTTATATAATAATTAAAATAATAATGTAGATAATAATTTTATTTATCATATTAATATTCATGAAAGTTACGACATACATACAACACTATAATAACCAAATTTAAAAAAATTTCCTGTTCGAAATAAAGAAAATTTATAATAAAATTATCAAATTTTTAAATTAATTTTTATTAAATTACAAGAAATGTATTAACCTAAAAAATATTATTCTAGTTTTAAAAAACAATTTCAGAATGGCATGTTCAAAGAAAAGCATATATTTTTAAAAATATTGTGGAATATCTTATCAAAGAATTATTTTTCAAAATTATTGTTAATTAATTACACACTTGTATATAGCTAATATTTTTATTTTATTTTAAATAATTTTCATCACGGGGTCCCACAAGCAATTGTTACTAATTAAAAAATATAATCAAATAATAAATATTTATATTATAAATAAAATTCTAAAAAATATGTTGAGCTATTAAAATAAACTTATTTTTTAAAACATTCATGTATAACTTCTTCAATTTCACACAGAAAATTTACATTACATTTTTATATACACCACATGAATTGGATGTAAACATGAATCCGCTGTTCGGTTATATATGGAAAATTAAACATGCTGAATTCCGCCTCAATTTGATCATATATGGATGGTTGGTGTACAGTTCGTGGATGCGGATAGCTGGTAGTCATCCACCGTGTTTGAGTGACGGTGTGCAGATTTTCTGTTTGCCAAAGGTCAATGAAATTTCCGTGAGTTTTGCCAAATGGATGAGCTTACTATATTTATAAAGAGTATTGTTTGCGTTCTGGATTAATCTTGAACTCATTACTTTTGTTGAAAGTGCATTCCCCTTTTAGGATGCTTGACATTAAACTCACCAGCACAGATTATTTTATAAATGAGTGAGGCTATTGACTTACTATGTGTACTGGGAGAAGGGAATTACTATTGGGCGGGATATAGAGTGATACCAAGTTGACGTCATTACTGCCGGGGAAATGAAGCTCGAAAATTAAGGCTACCGCAAAGGGAAGTCCAAACAATAAACATTACAGATAAAAGGACCAATAAAATATACACGCTGTTAATATCCTTTGATATCAAAGATGCTTTTGATTCCGATCATTAGCAGACATTAACAGAAAACTTAAAGAATTGAATTGTCCACCGACTCACACGCAGCTTATTAACACCTGTCTGAGCCTTAGAACAATCCAATATGACTGAAGTTCTGGCTTCGCGTCCCAACGAATTTACAAGAGCTGCCCACAGGGATTATGTTTGAGACCAATTTTATGGACCATCCTAAAGAATGATTTTCTTAGCAAATACAAACTCTTGGAAGTTAAAATTACAGCCTTCGCTAACGACTTCCTCATAAGCGCTAAAGGAAGAACTAGGACACGTATCGAAACTACAGGACAGTCAGCCACTACAGCATTCGAAAATTGGTGTTTAAGCCACCATCTAGGAATATCAGTCAGCAAATGCAACGTCATAAGGTTTGCCAAACCACATAAATTGCAACGTCAACCAATTATTAGTATAGGCAATAGGTCTCTAAAAGTGGTAAAAACTATTAAACACTTAGGTGTGACGTTAGACCAAAATTTCAACACGCTAGCACACATAAATACACTGAAGCAAAAAGTAAAAATAGCACATGGACATTTGATAAAATTAGCGCCTTGTATCTGGGATATTTACTCTAATTTGTTAAAAATTTGGTATCACACAGTAGCAGAAAGAATTTTCATGTATGCCTCATCCGTATAGGGCCAAAACTTAGGCAAGCAGGCCATACAAAACTCTTCACCACACAAAGGCCATTCTTCTAACTTAAAATCATGAGGGCATACAGAATAACCTCGACAGCACTCAATGTATTAGCAAGTGAGATACTGCTACATCTCCTAGTACTTAGGGAAGAAACCATAGCAAACGTTCTTACATTCAACAAAGACACACATATTGGCCAAATGACTGTAATAGCAATCACTACCAAACCCAGGAAGCAATAAACCCAATTCACTCAGCTGGTAAAATTATGGAAAAATTCATATACTTACCGCCACACAAGCAATCAATCTATCGCCACAAATATATAAACGGATGAGTCTAAACCAAATGAAGGTGTCGGCGAGACGTTCTGCTTCTACCGTTTCTGCGTGCTTGGGGCATCCAGCTATATCGATAGTGACAATCAACAAACATAACACAGATCACAGGAGCCTGGATGTTCGTGATAGACGCGGACCGGCATTTCATGAACTTTAGTACATTTTATGTACCGGAAAAAGAGTTCACCAGAGACTGTAAAAAGCTAGCTTCTTCTGAAAGCTTACAGTCACAAGGTATTAGCCGGCCACAATCATGGTTTCTCAAACGGCTAACACATTATACTAGTGTCTAACTTACTATTAAGTGCTGTATTCAACTTCAATTTATTAGAACTTTTGTTAAAGTGAAGAGGGGCATAGCTGCTCATTGGTTCCTACATGGCCCGCGAGTACGTGCCATCCATGTCAGTGCGAACTTTGAATCTACATGGCTAGTAACGACAAATCACGCGACCACCATGCCCAAGTTACAGTGACAAGTTGGTGAAACTTTTTTGGTTCTCTAGGAAGACGATAGATTTTGCAAAACCACATTAAAGACAATCGTCAATGGGCGGACTGCGGCTCACCCTGTAACATCAGTAGAGTTGCCAGTTATCTTAAGGTGGATGATAGAGGTTTTCTAGGTTTCCCTCTAGCTACACGTGAATACGGCCCACCTTCCCGCAAAGTCGCCTAGAGGGCACAATACTTTAGCCCGCACATGTAACGGTGATGCTCTCTGCGAAGATCTCATCTCGCGTTCGAGCTTTGTGTTGTGATTATCTTTAAAATAAATGGGGAGTTAGGCATACGCAGTTAATTTTTTAATTTGTCGTAAGTCAATTTCACACGCAAAAGTTAATTCAACAGAACCCTACAGTTTAAAATTAGTTCCAAATACAGTATTATGAGCATGGGTACGAAACAAGCAGATAGAAAGAGGAGAAAAATGCACTGTTTTAGGAAAACCTGCCTCAAACAAGTCGATTATCACGGACGAAGTATCATCGACGACATATTAAGCGTCGTAAGAAAACTCATGAGGAAACGTCATTGATGTCATGACAGAAAATGGGTGGAATGCACGATGATTTTTGATTTCAAGAGATTACGAAATATCTTGCAAATTTATGTCTTATTTGAGACGCTACAAGTTTTGAAACTGAAGATTTTCACATCACCATCACGAAGACATAGAGTTGTAGTTAGATAAAACTAACGACAATCTCACATAATTTAACTAAAGAGAGCTTGTTGAATGTGTGACAGCAGCAAAAAGTTCTGAAGGGGATGAAGACGATAGTGATAAGATAAACGACATAACCGTAAACCAAAACTTAGTGAGATTAAAGCTACTAAAATGTTTGGAAAACAACAACACTAAAGCCATATTTAGACATTAAGAACATTTGAAATACCTCTGCCCCAATTAATTATTCAACAAATAATCATTAAAGTAAAATAACAAAAAGAGATCAGTAGTTTCTTCAAACCATAAGGGTGTCAAATGTGTTCAGTGAAGATGAGTCTGAACCATCATGTTCAAAATAAGTTTTTATCTGAGGTTCATTATAAGTAAAATAACGCATGCACATACTATGCTTAATCACCTCTTATGGAATTTTATATTTAATTATCTTGAGTTCAAAACACAATTTTTACTGAGTACAGTAGTTTATGAGTACCTTGGCACACAATTTATAGTTCATTTAGTTTAATCCGTATTTCCATTAATAAGATGATCTGGATCCCTTATTAGTCTGGATTGTGAGATGTTCAACTGCACTTATTTTTCAGAATTTCGTTTGGAAAACTTAGTTGTATAGTTACCGAATATTAGAATTCAAACGGTTACTATATTTAGATCAATGATTAATTAGGCAACATAAGTTTAACAAATCATTTAATTGACGACACATAATTATACAGAGGAAGTTAGCTAAGTTAGATCTCTGAGCAACGAGCCAGAGTCCAACTGGTTCCTTTCTGCTAGTAATAAACTAATCTGAAAAAAAGTTCGATCGGCGAGCAGGTGTTGTCATCTGTGGATAGTAATAGGAATTCCTCGTAGTTGGTTATAATTTTTAAAAGAAATTTGATAATGTTTTGAAAATACTATATAGGAGAATTTGTATTATTAGATGATCTGAGTTTCAAGGAGCAATGCGACTGAATTCCTGAGATTTAAAATAACCGAATATAATTCACATAATAGAATTAAATTCAATTTCAGAGCTTTAAAGTGACAAGAGATGTCATATTAAGGCTCTAGAATAAATTCTACAAAATCGGAAATATATCTAAGACATTGTTCAGGATAAGGATATCTATGTCCTATAATAACTGAATATCGGTACCAACTGTTAATTGTACCTTGAGACAGAAAGTATAATAGTACTCCGCAATGAAAACTATTTCTTTGGAAAAGTCAAACAATCTAAAACAGACTTCATTAATGTAGAATAAAGATATATAATTCTATTTATCTCGACATCGAGAAATCCGAAAGTGTTTCTTTTGATAACAAAACGGTGGGTGTGAAACCAAGTAATCCTATTGGAATTCATCGGGTTTGTCACGACTCACGTAGACAAATGTTGTACATGCTTTTATTCTGAATATTGAAACTGAGGGCGCAAATAAAAAAATCTGTATATATAATCAGAAGTAATTCGTTGTTAAACTTTATGAAGGGACAATGTAGAATATATTATTTTGCTTTTCTGATCTGGAGAATAAAAAAATATGATCGCTTGTGTTAAGTCACTTGCATGGAGAAGAATAAATATTGGTAGGATGGTCTGTTCAGGTGAACATTTCGACAATGAAACCAGAAGATATGGTCTAATAGCTTTTATAAATTCTAGAAATCGATAAGTTCAACCTAATTTCCCCCCAAATATAAAAATATTTTCTTACATGGTTCCAAAAGTAAGAAAGTAATATTACAATTGAAATATTTTCATATTTTGTAGAACATTGTAAACTGCAAGAATGTATAATAAAATATAAAATTTTCCAACTAGGACTCTTGATTACTTGCACAGCAATTCCGGGGTTCTTCTGAATGGACTGTGTAATGACGTTTTATTAACCCTAGAGTATACTCATACCTAGGATTCCTCATTTTTGACATATTCAATTGAGACACACCGGATAACCCCCCTCCCTCTAGTCATTGGTATTTTAAGTACACAGACCGTTGCCAGGTTTTTAAAGTGTAGTTTATGTGCTATGAATAAATGGTTACTTATTAAGAACATAAACCAGGTGTAATATTGTGGTCAGGAGTTTTTGTTACATATTGTGAACGCATGCTTCCAGAAGAATAGAACTGATTGGAAGAAAAAATGATTTTCTGTGATTATTCATCACTCAATGAAAGATTGCCATATTAGAAAGTGTACTTGATTTCAAATATATGTATGTCATATAATTAAAATATCTAATCTTTTTACTGGTGTGTGCAGAGAGGGAGATTAGGTTTTGACATTGACTCTGTTCGGCAGCTCATAACATACCGCAATAAATGTTAAAATCAAAAAATGTAACCAGAAATAATCACAAACAATGTGAACTATAAGTATTTGTAACAGAGCTTTAAAACTGCCTGCCATAAACTAACCATTAATAAAACCATCTTCTGAGCAGTAACAACTTTTATGAAAATGTAGAACACAAGATTTTGAATATATAACTATGAAATTGGATAAGTTAGAATTTGAAATTTAACTCTGAACAATGAGAATTTCGCTTGACAGAATATATTAGGATTTCCGAATTCATTGAAAAATATTCCTCATAATTCAAGGGCATTATCATTTGCATTGTCACCTTTTGGGCATGAGTTATTAGACCAGGAAGTACAGCTTAATGTAAATTTGAATGATTGCAAATATTCACACCTGTAGTTGGAATTGAAATGTCGAATGGAAGACCATTGCAGCCAGTGATAAATGAAAGAGATAACATCAACATTAAAAGAACAAATATTTTTAAGTGTTTCAAAATCAATGGGAATATACAGAAAAGTAATATTAAATTTAGCATTATTATAAATAATTTTTTTTAATCTTTTATTGAAATATAATTAATTTTCTTTTACATTCTTGATTCTTACTGGAATAAAATATTAATACTGGGTTTAATTAATGTACATTTATATCAATATTAAGAATAGACTTTATATCAGCAAATTCTCACTCACATTTTGAGTTTACATCTAAATGAATCCAATTTCATTCAAATTTTACCTTTCTTCTCAGCAAATTAAATGATGAAATTATTAAGCAATTTCATTTTTGGTATTAAAGTAGTTCATAAAAAGGAATAAAAATACTAGACTTAACAGATAAAGAGTTCTAAATCTATTTTCTGAAATTTAAAATAAACATAAATCATACGTAAAGTGATTTAACAAATAACTTTTTTTTATATATAAATTACATAACAGATTGCACTCCATAATTAAACATTAAAAATAGGAAATACATATAAAAGACTATATAGGGAATACAATAATAATGTTTACAATGATAATTTGGTGAATAGTATGAACTTGTAACTACATTGAATAAATAGAAATATAAAAGTTCACAAATACTTCTTTTATGATACATAAAACATTTGCTTCATAACCATTTTTTGTAAATCCATCTGGCACCTAATTTTATTTTATTGAAACTAAGTTTTATTAATTTATTTTTTATAAGAAAAAACATTGAAATAATGATTTGATCTTACATTAATAGGCCTGGCAGAAATATTTTTAAAAGCTACTTTTCACAAATTAGAATTTGAAGATACTTTAGCATTTTCCTTTTTTCAATTGGGGGGGGGGAAGAAGAAAAATGTAAAGATATTTAACTAACTTCATTATAATATTAAAAGCATGTAAATTTAAAATAATAAGTTTATCAATTGCATTCTATTTAAATTATTCTATCACTTGTAATAGTAAAAAATCATCTCTTGAACACATACTTTTTCAATTAATGGAACTATATATCCGAATACCTAATTTGTGTTTATTAGCTCAATATATTTGGTACAATTAAATACAAAAGAATTAAATTTGAAACAAAATAACTGAACATAAAACGATTTGGAATGATTTAAAATTTATTTATTATTTCATAAACAGTTTTTGATTAAATATTCTTTTTGTTTCAGTTTCATACTTACCAATTAAGAAATGAAATTTTGATTGATTTACAAAGTATATTTAAGATAAAAATTTATTGCAAAACCGATGCTAATATTAGAAAATATACTGAAAAATTAGAGAAACATTTTTTGACTGAAGATTGGAAACTATAAAATTTTAGAGAAAAAAAAATTATTGAAACAACCATCAAATATTATTGAAAGAAAAATTTTATTGAAAAAAAAAAAAAATAATCAGTGTAATTTAATATAAATGTCACATAATTATTTTCTATCTATAATTATATAAAATAAAGATTTTTGAAACTCATAATAAAAATAGACATAATATTAATTTTTAATATTAAATAAATACAATGCTATTAATTTAACAATGAGCAGTTAAAGAATGTAACAGAATAGTAACTTCTTTAAATTTTCATTGCATAATTCACACATGATACTACAGTCATGATGATGAATTCATGGCTCCAATAATTAATCTTGTACATATCTGTGCTTTATATCTTTCCATTGTTTCTATTAACAAAAATAAATAATTAAACAGAGAGGAATATGATAAATTAAAAATATAATAACATTGTACAAAAATCAAAGAATTATAATAATGCAGTATACCTATAATAAATCGAAAAATTTATCAATAGGAAAATGCAAATGAATTAAAACCTCTATATTTTGATCTAAAAATAAGTTTATTAAAAATAATTTAAACCTCTAAATCAGATGACCACAATATATACCACTTAATTTATTTATATAATTATCTAGAGAGCCACTATTTAGTGGTGCCACCATAGCTTGATTTTTAATTTGTTTTATAACTAAATTAATCATGCCAGAATACTGTTTATTTAAATAAACTAAATATAAAACTCATAGATTAATGCAATTCTTTAATGAATATTTTGATTTATAAGCAATTTACAGGTTACAGATTTAAAAATTGAATAATTTTTATTTAAAAAAAAATCAATCTGTAAATTAGACAAAAATTATTTTTAAAATGTACAAAATACTTTAGTTCAGCGTTTATCAAACAAGAACTTTAAAGTTACTTTGGAAATATTTGCCAACTCAAAACATTAAGACAATGAACTCTACATAGTACATATTTAGGTCTATCACATAACATTAACAAGCCTTAAACTTAATTATTATAAAAAACCTATTACTGGTAATTTAAAAATATATTTGTATAAGATTAACATAAATTTTGGTTATACTGAAGAATACAAGATTATATTATTTGCCTCTCTTATAACAATTACTACAAAATTAATTATTTAATATTACTAAAAAAGCTTATTACATCATACAAAAAGTATGATATATGGTAGCAAATGTTAAGGCTAATAAATCAGCTATCAACAATACTGCAACGTGAAATATTGAGAAACTAGCTCAAAGGA
Organism: Latrodectus geometricus; assembly: GCA_026290005.1. NCBI lineage: Eukaryota > Metazoa > Arthropoda > Arachnida > Araneae > Theridiidae > Latrodectus > Latrodectus geometricus. The sequence goes on from JAPDSC010069811.1 coordinate 9,102, forward strand.
CTATTAAACTTAATACATACTGAGTGAATATTTGATTAATAATTTTAAGATTCATTTTTATAGCTAAATTTAGTTAGATATTATTTGGATGCAAATGATTGCCAAGAGCAAAAAATCAATGACTTTAACTATCTTAGATACTTAACATATGGCACAATATTGTATCAAAAGCTAGTTAAGCAATTCAGTTTTTTCTTTACAACACTGAAAGATGCCCCTTATATGACAGTGATTACTTTTTGTTAATAAAACTTTGGCTTGGAAATTTAAAATTATTTAATATATTACTTGGAAACTAATTTTTACCCAGAATCACTACATAAGATATTTTAAAGACTAATGGCACTGCTTGAAGTTTATTACCTACAGTAAAGATTTTCTCATTAAGATATTTATAATGCTGTGTAGTGGACAGTAGGACAGGTTCAAAAGACATTTTCGAAAATTACAATATAATACCTTCTAGAGGGACTTTTGATAGGTAGTGGGCTGCATTCAAGTATTAAAAGGAAAAAATCTCTGATAACTTCCGAGCACTGACACAACAAAATACAGGATTATAACACCAACTTTTGTTATTCAGCAGTTGTCGAGATTGAACTGATAATTTCAACTGAAAATACTGTAGTCCTACTTTTAAGATAAGGCAAAAAACAATTCTTTTAAAAAATCACATTCATGTTACTCCTTGGTAGTGCTATATAAATATTTTTGATGATCAGTTATTGCCTAGTTTACCAATTCTTCTAGCACAAAAATTTTACACTGATGTTTTACCTAGTTCATTGCATAATATGTACCATTCTTAATACAAACAAATTTTATCAACTTTGCCTTTAAGAATTTGTATATTCATCTATGGAACTATCTAGTATTGTTAATATATTAATTGATAGTAAAGACTTAAACTTGAAATTTTTTAAAAATTACTTGGGGTTAACTATTTACTATTATATTACAATTACATTATGTATTTGACTAGTGTGTCAATTTGAAGATACTGGTGTAAACTGTATATAAATGCAGAAAAGAAAAGCTAACTTATTTGTTTCGAAAATTTCATGATATTGTATGATTCAAAACTGAAATTTTAATTGCGAACTTTTTAAAAGCAATATACTAATTTTGCAAAATTGAAATTATTAAATATTTATTTGAACACCAGTTTAAAAAACAACTATATTAGCCAAGTTTTTTTTTTTTTTTTTTTTTTTTTTTTTTTTAACTTTGATAAATGCTAGAGATAAGAATGACAAAATTGAATTATGAATATTAATATTAAGGTGAATAAATTATGATCCAAGATAATTAGCATTTCCTTATCACTTTCGAATTAAAGATCCAAATAAAATTGTTCATGTAAACAGGAGATGGGCTAGGAGACAAATATAGTTAATATACATAATGGATTAATGTTCTTGAATTTTCAAAAATACTTAAAACTTCAAATATTTTTTGCACTTTCAAGGAATACCGATTGACTTTACTCAATGAAAAATAAACATTTTAAAAGACATTGATATAGAAGTGTTACAAAACTTCATGAAGAAAACAATTTAAGTACCGTATTTTCCTGTATATAATCTGCACCAGCTTTTTTTCGAGTAAAAGGGAAAAAGTGTTGCATAATCTGCAGCAACTTTTTTTGGCGAATAGTCTAAAATATGTACAGTTAATAATGTGGATGTCAAATAAAAAAGTGCACAGTATGATTAAAAATATAATAAATTGTACAAAAAAAATTTTTTTTTTTATTATGGAAAAGATCTGTCTGGATTCACCTCATTGCAAAGCGCAATAAACTTGAGATGAAAACACAAGATCGATCAAGAGAGATAAGTTTTATTAGAATCTTCTCAAAATTATCTATATTTAGCTTCTAATAACTTTTAAAACAACGTTAGACATATTAAAAAAATATATTTGTTTCTTTAATATTTAAATGAAAGTAATGGATTCTTTACAAATTGCATATTTTATACATTTTTCTTTTATACTGTGTCTGTTTTTCACTTCACATTAACAAGCTTCTTGCCATTTTACTTTTTTAAATTTGCTTTCACTATAATTTAAAATCTACTGCGTGCCTTACAACTTTTTGCTTCCATATGACGATATACAAATTTGAATGTTTTCAAAAAGAGAAAGCTCACGTCAAGACAAATTGCGAAATGACATTAGCGACATGAAACTAATATCCTTATGAGGAACTGAATTTGTATTTGAGTAATTGGACAAAGCTAATTATAGAATAAATAAGTCGGGTGCGTCTTGGTACTACCTGTTATTTATTTTATGAAACATAAACAGTATTTCTTTCAAAACTTTCTTGTAAGCTTTTCTGATGGAGAATGTTTTTTTTTATCAGATTATCCACAACAATATATAATATGCACAACGAAATTTGAAATTTTTTAACACATAATCTGCGGTTAATCACATGGCTTGAGAAGCCGATAGATATATTTTTTGAGACTGGCGTCTCTTACACACATAATCAGTTAACGAAGCTGGCTAAAGTAGCCCGAACAATTAACTATTAGTAAACGTTGAGACTGGTGTCTCCAATAATAAATCACTTATATAAGATGGCTTAAGAAGCCAAAACAATTATTATACAGGAAAATATCGTAGTTCAAAAGTGAAATTAAAAATATGGTTTTACAAATGATTTCTTTTTTTACTACTTTAATACTTTTGAAATATTTTTTCACAATGCAATGAGAAAAAGAAAATAGTATATTGATCCAACTATCAACAATTTGTACATTAATTGTAAACAAAGATAAAATATAGAAATAGTTTTTCTATAACCATGCATGATACATTTCTGTGTTTGGATCTGCATGACATCTAGCAAAGTTCACCACATGTGGAGCAGTATGACAAAATTAAAAAAAAAAAAAAAAGTCAGGAACAACAGGAAGTTACTTATAGGAAATAAACAGCTGTTGCATCTCTTCACTTAGAGTTTATAAAGTGTTCTTGGCAATACTAGGGAAATAAACATTCACTGAAAATTCCCATTTATTTTCTATTTTATTTGTTAAAATGTCTATAAAAGGAATAATACAAAAAATGACAGACGCATACAAGGATTAATTTTATTTATTGTAAGTAATGAGCATTGATTATACAAATCATATTAAAAAAAACTTATGAAAAAATATTATTCAAAAAATTTATAATTCAGTTAGTTAACTGCATTAAATTTTTCCATTGTTAATTTCATTTATAATTTAAGAGATTATCTTCTTACTTTGTTATAATTAAATTAAAAAATATATGGATTATTTTAAATTTAGTTTATTCAATCCATATAAACCTTTTAATCTTTTATTATAATCATAGTTTAATTAATCAACAAATGATTTTAAGAATTACTTCTTAAAATCATCTTTTAAGTATTCCTTATTAGGAACTTTTGTAATTCATCAAACTTTGAAATGTTCCTTTTTAAAAACCTATATAATTGACTAAATTTTGTTTTCAATTTGCAAGGCATATATTTTAAGCCAAAAGCAATAAATATTGAAAGATAGCACTGTTAAAAGTAACTTACCCTTCCTGATATGCTTTCTCTAATCTAAACATAGTTCAAAAAGACACGATTCAACATGTGTATGTTTAATTACTTCTTACTACTTTAATTAATCTAAATGCAAAATCTTATCAGGTTTGGCGAGCTTAGCATAACGTTAAACTGAATCTACAATATTATAAAACGGAAAAATTTAAAATATGTGACTTTTGAGACGAGAAAATTTTTTTTAAAGTAAAAAAAAATTAAATTTTCATTTTATGTATGTTTATAAATAATACATGCTTTTTCATCAATTGGTTAGTTTTATCTTCATATTCACTTTTTACACATTAGGGTTAATTTAACAGCAATCTACAGTTTAAACAGATTTCAAATCACAACAAGCATCACCAATTTAGATAACAGTAAAAATATATTATTTATTGATTAAAAAGCCATAACTCTTTATTATCTTTAATTTTTAATGTTTTTTGAACTTCAGGTAATATATTATAGTGGCAATTATATAAAAACTTCTTATCTATTATTTCATAAAAGGGGGGGAATCAGAGACCATTTTAGTGCTAAGGTTGAGCTTATATTGTCCAAGAATGTAAATATTAACAAATATTTTTTGCTTAATGAGTAAGGATATTATATTTCTAAAAAGTGTGATAACACTATTAAATTTCTTTAGGAGCAAAAGTTAGCATTCTCAGTTTTCCAATAACATGTTATAATTCTATAAACAGCCAAATGTCTATTTCTTTTTAGATAAGCTCCAGAGATTTACATAATTCAAAAAGGGAAAAATTATCAGTATTTACATATTATTAGGTCAATTATTTTTGCCAAAAAGCATGCCATCAAATGTTACAAATTAAAATTTTTTTTTTTTAATATGAGGGAGAAAACAGCAATCGGCTTATATTTTCATTTAGACAAATACAAATTTAGTTTGAATTCATATTCCCACTTTTTAATCACAAATTCCAAACCTGCATCATGTAAAAATAGTCAGTGGAATACATAAGTAACCAATTTTCTTTATTGCAAATTCTAAATAAATACATAATTATTCAATAAGTTAATAAATCCAAATGTGAATAATCATTAAAAAGTAGGTTAACATAACTATGTTTACAAGTTAATCACCGAGGTGAAGTTAATACAAAAATATTAGTAATTTAAGTATGTAGAAAGGAAAGATGTGTGCAATAAAAATTTCATATTCACTACACTATTCGAGCGATTTAAATAACTTAACATTAATTCCTTCAAACTTGTTAGCATCTTCACACACACATATATATATATACAAATTTAAAAATTTAGAAGTAATTTACTATGATACATATTTGCTTTATATACACTAGCATAATACTCCAATATCAATATTTCATTATTATTCATAAGAAAATGTAGGATACATCAATGAAGAAAAACTGTAAGTAGTAATACTGTAAATGGGAACTTTATCAATGATCCCTTTTTAGAAATGGAAAAATAAATTCGAACTTAGATTACTCATGATTCAGATTTACAAAGAAATTGAGAAACGTTTCTGAAATAAAGTTCGATTGCACAAAAATATTATTTAGAAAAAAACTATCCCATGTACACATTACAATTTTCTTTTACGATTACAAGTTAAAAAATATGCTATCCGATTTTAATAGTCTAATGAACAAATTTTGAATATATAACAACAAAGTTAGGAATAATATGACGTATTACACATCGTCCGATAGTTTAATGTACAATTTAACACACAAAAGCTAAGGATCTACTTGAATCAGATATAAGTAATTCTAAATATATTTTAATCGCTACTTATATGACTTCATTAAAAATAAATACTAACTAAACAAATTTAAAATAAGAAGCGTAAAGTATGAAAATAGTTAATTATTTTTACTTACACCTTCATTAATTTTATCAAACACATAATCACAGCCTACATCAACAGCTCTTTCAAAAAAGAAAGCGCCAACTATTATAGTTAAAGCAAATGTAGATGTACGTTTGAATAAACCTTGATAAACTCTTGATACTAAAGAAACCATTTTAGTAAATTGTTATTATTATTATTATTATTACACTTAATTAGATCTTTCAAGTTAATTTTCCGCAAAGGAAAACCTTAATAAACAAGAAAAACACCGTGCAGTGCACGAAAGTTATACAAAAACTAGACGACCTTTATGAAAATAGTAGTTGAAGTGCATAGAAATTTATTAAATACATAATTTTAATTATTTAAAATAAAACACCTAAAGATTCTAAAAGTTAATTTTTTTGATTAATACTTTATGCATAATAAATATTTATAATCGAAATCCTCGCTACACGCAAAAATTTACATTACCAAATTAATAGTCCTCGAAGAAAAATAATTTGCTTTTCAGCGTTTCTAAACATCTAAACTTAATGCTATTTATTGATATTTTATTTATTAGGAATTTTGGATTTGAATTTAGGGATGGCTAAACCAGTTATTTTCTAATAACTAGTTATCATCGTTATGTTCCATAAAAATAACATGTTATAAAAACCGTTATAAAATAACAGTTTTTGTCACGTGATCAATATGAGAGCTCTTATTGGTTCACTGGCAACTGATAACAGTTTTTGCAGAATTCTGTTATGCAGTTAATCACATGACTCATTTAGAAGCCTTTCATTGGTTTTCTAGTAACTTATAACAGTATGACGTAGATTCTGTTATTTGAAGGGTCACGGTTTAGTTTTACCATATTTCATTGGTTCTCTGATACCGTTCAACAGCTCTGGAACGAGAAGTTATTCCAAGAAAACACATCTGTTTGGGTTTCTTGGAAATTCCGAAGGATTCCCTATTACATTAGAGTTGCCGATATTTCATTTTGAGCAACTCCCATAGACTTAACATTACGTGACGTCACAGCTCAATTTTCGGCAACTCGAGCTCATCGTCCAATGAATGTTCGAGACTTCTATTATGTTTGCTATAAGTAAATAGCTGTTTTACTAGATTTAATAACAGATCGCTTTTCTGGCTAACAATTTTAAGGTTGCCATATTTTACTCTGTAAGTGTCCAGATTTCATGATGAATTCTTATTTGGGAATTTAATTTGTAGCCAAAATTTGTTTACATTACGCCATCTTGCTATTGTTTCACTCAATTTTAGCGTTTGAAACTTCACGTTTAGAATGATCAAGAGCTAATCTTTGTCGACGTGAAAAGGAAAATATCTGGTTAAAAAATTTCTTAAAACTTTTGAGTTAATTTCCTAAATAAATAATATTATCTAGATCCTTTAAATTTTTAATTTCACAAACAAGTTTTTGATATAAAAAAATCACTAAAATTCCTTTGTTTCTAAAAGAATATTTTATTTTTAATTATCTTAATATTCCACTCAAAAAATTCAAGCCCAATTTGGATTTTTATTTCTCTTTATTTTTTTGGATTGTTTTATCAGTTAATTTTCTGGAATAATTTATAATTTAAATTTACATGACATCAGCATCTTTTACACTAGTATCGGATGGATTTAATGTTTATTTTAATAAAATTTTATTATATAATGAGTGATGATTAAGTACAAGTTAGATATTACTCCTGTTGTATTTTGTTTTTATAAATATTTATTTCCAGAATTATTGAAATCTTATAAATGAATGATAAACTTAGTGATCATTAAAAAAACAATAATTTTGAAAATGATCACGTAAACATCTTAGAAAACTATAAACTGGGAAAATTCTGAAAGATAAATAAAATTTATTTTGAAAAATTTTACTACTGAAAGATTGTAAATTAAATGCTACTTTAATGAATTCATATAATTTTTAACTATTCATTTCCTGCATAAAAATTGAAAGCTTTATCTCTAATATAGGTATTTTAACTGGTGAACAGCAAATAGCTAAGCAGGAAATGAAAATTAGGAATAAAGAAAATAACATATATTAATAATTTGTGTTTTACATTAAATATAATAAAAGAAATTAGTAACTATATAAAAAAAAATTTACACACCTTTATTTAGAAAAGATTTTGGAATTAAAAGAAAATTTATGCAAGTAAAACATCATAAGAAATATAAATTAAATAGCTGAGAATTTCTATATTGAAATTAATACTATTGCTACAAATAATTTTATTTGTTTTTAAAAATCTTCATGCTCAATTAAGTTTTATAATACTCACTATTCTAAGGTTATTTTGTAGAATTAAAATTTTAAAATTATTTGGTATTTTGAAATGATATTTATTTATAGTTTTAATAAAATTAAGAGATCACTCAAACAACACAGGTGAAAATTCTTATCACGTGTAAACACATCTTTATAA
>JAPDSC010069817.1:0-11650 GCA_026290005.1 Latrodectus geometricus
TGAAATCACAAGGAATCTTTGTTTATTTAAATAACTTTTTCCAAAGTTAACATCTTAGTTCAATTGAAATAATCAATAATTAATAGTATATTGTTTGCGTTACCCCAAAACCAGAATCAGAAATTACAATTACAGAAAAAATATCGATTTTTCAATACTAAAGAGAAATTATTATGAAAACATACTTAAAAATAATCATTAGATAGTTTTTCTTTAAAATTTTTCTAAAAAAATTTGAATCAAATAAGAAGTTAATTATTGATATAAATAAAATTTAGTTAAAACCATTTAAGTATTATATTTCCCTAAAAATAACGATTTAAGCGCATTTGAAATTTACTTTCATATTATTTAGAATTACTAATATATTATTAGGCAGTTAAATAATTATATCTCCATGTTATAATATAGTCAAAAGTATTTGTTCTGTTCCATTTAGAAGAAATTCGGAGCAGCATAATTCCTAGCAAAATTATTTTGAAAAAAGAAATGAATACAAAATACCAACCTCTGTACAGAAAAAATAGTTTAAATTCAAAGAAGGTTGTTTTGAAAACTCTAATACGCAATAACATTTGTAGAAATTAATATTTCTTCAAAATTATTTTTTTATATAAAAACATTCCCCCTAATCTCACTTAAATTTTAATTTTTTGTGAATTAAAAGTATCTTAAGTATTTTTGAAAATATCTTTTCATAAAATGTGACTGAAAAATAACATTTAATTTAAGTGTATTACTAGAGATTTAATATTTATCCTCATATACATTATAATGAATTTATTGTGAAGGTAAACCCATTTTGTTTAGAAAGAAATACAGCCAGATTTTTTCATGCCTCTATTGCTTTATTATTTATTGGAAATACTTTTTAAATTTAATCTTCGATTTTTCCTTATAAATAAATGTGACTTATAAATAGTGTTTAACAATCGTTGTATTTGAACGAATTGCGTGATTTGTTTGATTAAAAAATTATCAATGTACATATTAATTATTAAAATGATTAATTATGTACATAGCTATCGCTACAATCACTGTAAATTTAAAATTCCCTCAGAAATTTTATTTTTTATAACAAATAAAATCATAAAATTTCTAAGAATGGAAATTAAAAACAACAATGCCACATATTAAAAATTGGGTATATAAATGTCTTGGATGTTCTATAAATGTCTTGCATGTAATAACAATAGAAAAATATTTTTATGACAAATTCCGCTCACTTGTAGTTTTATTTTATGAAACATATTAAATAAATTTTATGACATAGTTTTCCCCGAAAAAATATTAGCAACTTATTAAATTCTTATAACTTAATATTTACATTTGCTGAAAAATTATTCAAAAAATAAAGCATGTAATAAAGATACCTGAAAAAACATCCCAGATTTTAATAAATTTATTTCCTGCGAAATATTAAACTCCAGTCGAAAATAAAATAGAAAAAATTGAGTAATGAACAATGAAAAAACACCTAGTTTTAATGAGATAAAGTAAAAAAATTCTAATTAAGAAAGATTTGTAAAAATAAAATAAAAATAGAAAAAAAATTAATGACATAATTCTAAAAGATAATTTTAAAAAAATGAAGTATAAGAGTATTAAAGAAATAAAAGTAAGGTGAATGAAATTAAAATCACTTTGCAATAGATACTTATAACTTGAAATGTGAGTAATTTTTCAGAAAACATTGTGCTCAAAAAGTACGATGAAGAAACGAATGATTTTGTATTATTTAATAAATATATGTATACCTAAAATATCACAAAAAAGCTTTAAAATTAAACTTTGTAAGCCAATTTAACTTTAAAGTAAAATATTTTGAAATTTAAAGTAGTACGCAAAAAGAATTTAAAACAAAAAAAAAATTGTTATAGTTTGTTTCATATTTAAGAAAAAGGAAATTTGTTAAATATGAAGCAAGCTAAAATATATTTAAATGTACTAAATATGTTATTGTTTGAAATAAAATGAAACATTATGTTGTCAGACTTTGTTAGTCAGATTGCTTCATCATTATGACATAGTTATGTACAAATTCAAACTTAAAATAATATTAATTCTGTCAAGGTTTAGTATTTTTTTTATTTAGATCTTGGAAAAAAGAAGTCAAAACTTATGTTTATTAAAACATTTTTAAAATGTTTAAATATTTTTTCAAATTAATGATTGCTAATTTATTTTATAACAAAAAATATGTGTATATTAAGCGAACAACTTTTTTAAAAGTATTTTCCATAATCTAACATGTGTTTAGAGTATTTTTATTAAAAATTTACATAAATTCTTAACTGAATTTAGGGCAATTATATATATATATATATATATGTCATGAATAAATAGTGACTTAAAAAAATCAAATTATATTACAATTCGTAGACTTCTTCCACTTATAATCTGATAGATCAACGTAATCGTAATCGCATTTATGGATATTTTTCCTTAGAATGGAGTGTTAATTAAATGTACATACTTCGAGATAACTTTCATAATGTAAATAATTTCATTGTTAATTCATAATCAGATATAATTATTTTGAGAAAGTAAATTTCTTTCATCTTATAATTTAAATCATTAATCAGATTCACATATTTAATATAACTCAATTTTCGCTGAAACTACTTCTTTACTTTACCTATTATACATAAATACATTTTAAAACTCTTTATCCTATTTAATGAATGTTTGGTTTGTTGTTAAATTTTAATGATATTCTTAATGTATCGCGTGTAAAAATTCAGGATTTTTATCATTTAATTAAATAAAGCTAAGACGCCATCCATGAATAGATTAGTTGCTTTTAATAATTTAAAATATGATTTTTCCGGATGGGATTTAAAAGTCCTTATTAAGGATACATTTTCCATTAAGTAAAATTATTTAATGTAAAATAATATTTGATAAAGCTTTCGGATTATTTCAGAAAATTGTACCTAAGTATTCCATATTTTCTACAATCATTTAATTTTTGAAAAAAGGTATTTCTAATTTTTTTTTTTATTTTAAAACTACTTTTGCTCATCAAACTTCTTAGGAATCAATGTTAACTGAAAATAAAATTGATATGTTAATGTTATCTTAAAACAATTTAAATATAACATTTGAAAGTTTAATGAATAATGACAGCTTATTTTTACTTTAATGTACGGTAAGATACCCTTCCTCGTGATGTCATGAACCAATAATAATGTCCTTAAAGAAGTGACTGGAACTATTGCTTTAGCACCTGCTTTTATATTTCATAAATCACGAATACATGATCCCACGCAAGTTAAAACTTTATGTCATGGGTTCCTTTAATAGCACTGAGTCAGACAATTAAGCTGCATATAAATATATATAAAAATGTAATGCAATTGGGAATTATAGAATTTTAAGATTAGCTAGAATATGTAATTTCATTACAAGAATTAAAGCTTGATAATTTGTTTAAAATGTGATGTACTATCACGTAGGCGTTGATAAGAGAAATGAAGGAATTTGTATCTGTTTGAAAAGAAAATGATTTCGTTTTTATCCTAAATTTAGTAAGAATGCAATAATATTGTGTTTTTTTTTTAAATTATTTATTAATATTTTTCATAAATACTGCACTAACAATAAATGCTTTTGTTAAGGAACGATAAATTGGGTTGTACTTATTATAAAATAATCAAATTGAAACATTTATATATACATATATACTGATTGTTAGATATGAAATGAAATACGAAGTGATACAATAACATTTTTCTTTTAAAAATTAATCTTATTGAAAAAATACGGAAATTCAAATTTTGTACATAATCAAATCATCGATTACTGGACTAATTAATGAATAAAAGTAACAATTGCATAATTTAAAATTGTGCTATCTTTGACAGAAAATTCTTCATTTCCGATGATAAAAATTTGAAATATTTTTTTTTTTAATCTTTTTAAAAATGCAGATTAGTTACTTTATAATGTACTAATAGCATAATCAGAAATAGTTATAAAGATAATAATTTTACACCAAGTCTGCTTTCAAAATATAAGATAACTGTTGTAAATATGGTTCGACCTTCATACAATGGGACTTTTTAAACAAGAACCAATTTGTAGGAAATGCCACGCAGGGGTAGAATCAGCTTATCATATCCTATATGAGTGTGATGCTCTTGCCCTTACAAGATTCACTTCTCTAGGTAATCCATATCCTAAAGAGTTACACCTAAACTCCATTGAGGGCCAATCAGACTTTATAAACAAAGTAGGTGACCCAATGGAACTAGGAAAAAATTGGGCATGGAGCATGGTACAATATGCAACAATGCAGAGGTGCCACATATCTGACAAGCTCAAGAAGATGAAGAAGAAGAAGAAATATCGTTCGAATAGTATATATTTGAGTAAAAAATTAAAACTAACACGTTTTTCTTTACGCTCATTTCCTTTTGCAAAAGTCTGTATACATTAAAATAACACGTATATCAAGTGTTTTTAATGCAATGAGTTTTTTTTTTTTTTTTTTTTTTTTTATAAAATCACTATGAGAAAGAAGTATTAAAATATCAATAAAATACGTAAAAAAACGTATGGTTAATTTTTCAATTAGAATTTTTTATTAAATATAAGATTTTTATTTTTATTAAAAACTTATAGTAATTTTTTTAAACTGTCTACACTAAATTTATATGTGTTGTTGTTACTTATGACATTTGGTGGATCCAACTCCGCTCTGCTGAGACTGGGCAAATGAAGTCAGAAAGAGTGCCTTCCATTTTTGAACACAGCGCCCTCTCAAAAAGGTGGAAGTACAATTTGGCTCATAGATGGCAGCACCATCTGGGTCTTCGAATTTAGAGATAGGAGGCCAAGGAAGACCCTAGGCCTGACTTCTACTAGCCCCAGGGGTATTAATTTAGAATGGGAATATAGAGGACATTGCGATCAAGTCACGCCCTAACTAACTAGGCTACCGCAGCCCAAAATTATATGTAAATCACTTCATAGTGCGAAAATTCTAAGAAGACAATTTACTGAAATACATGCTACTACATTGCAGTATTTATTGTTGTAAATGAAAGGCGTTGCTTTTCAAGAGTAAAAATATGATATGTTTAAAGTTAAACTCGTCTCCTTCCAAGGTTCGTTGATTTTTAAGAAATTGTCATTTTACCTTATGAGGAACATTGGTTATATCTAAATATTTGCATCTATTGACGGTAAATAATATTTATTTAGTCATCTTGATAAAACACTAGTTGAAAATTATTAGAGAAAAGTGCAGGTTAATAAATAGAATTATAGATAACGAGTAATATTTTTTACATACTTTAAATTTTCTTAATTTTTTTAAATATCGAATCTACAAGAGCATTTCTTGTCATTTTCACTAAAAGGAACTAAAAAGGTTTAGAAATGTGTGTAGGATTTTTGTTGTACTACTTACCTCTTCATACTTACTTTTCGAACGGCAGAAACCCAAAAGACGTTTTTCTTCTTTGCAATAAATTTTACCTTTCTTTCTTTTAAAATATGTTCTGTATTTCCAAAACAATTCAATATATTTGTTTTATTTCATTATATTAATCATTGTTCTAGCAATACAAAAGCTAATCTATCTTGTTATTTGAATATCTTATTAATAAGTAATTATAATACTTATTCAATATAGTTCAAAATTGCTTTAATATTATATTATTTACACGTTTTTTATAAATTTTATGAACAATAATTATGTGTTTTTAAACAATAAAATTAAACTTAGTGCTTGTAATCTATATTCTCTGTCACAGTTTTATTAAAAGTTTCAGATAAATTATGTGGGCGATTGTCCCTAAATATTTCGGATTTGATTTTCTTAAGATAAAATTGACATTTTATAAACTGGTGAATTTTTTTAATTTTAGAATGTCGCGGCAAAATCGTGCTGTACCACCGACATCAGCACCATCTACTAGTGAAGCAACGGGAGGAGGTACCGGAATTCCGGTACCCGTGGTACAACAGGCACAACAATACCTAGAGGAAAATATCAAAGCATGGATGGAGCCGCCTCCTCACTCATCGCAGAACAGAGAAGAGGTAAATAAATATGTAATTATAAATATATATAAGCAAATTTCAGAATTATGTTATTTTTTTAATTTTTGACTATCTCTATATCATTACTACTTATCTCCTCTACTTTCTATTCCATAATTTACTTAGCGTTTAATTTAATATTTTTTATATATATTTTTCAATTGCATAATAAAATAAACCTAGTTTTCATGAATTAGTTAATTATAACTAGTGCGATTTAGTTCTAATTAGTTATACAAACATAATGAAATTTGAAACTTTAAATTAAAGCAAGAAAACGGGAACTAATGCTTTAAATTAAATATTTTAATATTCCACTCAGTTGACGGATATCACAAAGGGTTAAAAATACCGAATTTTGTAAAATTCAATATCTTTACGATGATTTAAATTACTTTACCAAGATTTAGCGTTAGTTCATCGTAAAGTAAATTCAATATCTTTAGAATATCTTATCTTTCCTCGTAAAGTAAATTCAATATCTTATCTTTCCTCGTAAAGTAAATTCAATATCTTTACTTTACGAGGAACTAACGCTTTAAATTAGGTATTTTAATATTCCTCTCAGTTGATGGATATCACAAAGGGTTAAAAGATACTGAATTTTATAAGATTCAATATCTTTACTTTAGGATGATTTAACACAAACATCATCTTTTGAGAACGTATTTAATATCATTAGACTGATAAAAAATGTGATTGATATATGTACATGAAAGTAAGAAAATCATCACATCATTATACATCATTAATCATAAAAGTTACATAACCCTTTAATATCTAATAACGCGAAAATACGTTCTTCAAAAAGATATCATAAAAATTAAACATATGCTCGAATGAAACATATGCTTATAATAAGTTTCATTTTTTAATGGTGTAATTTTATCAAATAATGAAATTTATTAAAAATTCAATAAAGTCAAATTATTTACAATATTTGGAGTGCGATCGATTTAACAAAGGTAATTTTAATCTCAAAAAAATTAAAATTTTTTACAAAATTCATGCATTTTGAATAATTTTAATTTAATAAAACAAAATCATAATAATGTTTAACATTCATTAATAAGGAGATAATCAAAATCAAACATATTGTAGAAAAATCATATTCATGTTGATTCTGCTGACATTGAATTAAATAATTGTAATTACAAAACTTCTACGTTATTCAAAATTTTTTTAAGTCAAGTTATATTCTTTATGAATAATCTAAAAGCATTTATTATTATTTATTTGTAGAAATTCTCTGGCTTTCAACTCTCGAATGCTATAAGAATTTTTTTATTGCATTTGGTGCTCCTTTAATTTCAGTGCGCGTTTCTTAGATTTTTTACAAAATATTTTAATCAAAATGAATTTTTGTTTATTTTTCAACTATGTCATAAATTTTATATTTTTTTTTATTTAGACCCTTCTTTTTATTCCATACGTCCTTTTTCGGCAAAATTCCATCGAAACAAACGCTCATAAAAATCATGTCGTTTCTTTTACTTTTCAACTAAATCAATGCGAAAGAGAAAAAAAAAGAGAAGCAAGCCTCATTCTCTCTCTATATGTTTGATCAGAATAAGGTTCATTTCTATTCTCCTGGTGAACTGGGTAAAAAATAAAATTTCCCCGTCGATAACGTGAAACTGATTTTAGCTTTTCCTGTTTCAGTACGAAAAAATACTGAATCAGCTTCTATAAGAAAAGCCTTTATGCGTCTATAACTATCTGAAAAGAAAAGTTCTAAATGGGGACAGGACGCAGTGTTTTTTTTTAACGAAAATTTATGAAATCCGTAGAAATAATAAAGATATATTGTGATTATTCGATAGTCCTAAAGAATAATAGTTGGAGTGCAAGAGCCCGTAAAAACAGATCTAAAGTCATAAATCTACGTAGCATACTGTTTCAATATTTTCTCTCTTTTAGTGTTTTTGAAGTACTTTATTCTTCAACAATTCTAACAAAAAGAGAAAAATGCAGCAAATTAGATTTATCCTAGATTTATTTTCTAATAAATGTTTGAATAATGAGATTTTTATGAATCAAAATCTTATAAAATATATAATAAATATTACGTAATGCTATTGTATCTTTTTCATTGCTTTACTTATTTTCATGTGACCCAAATAATTTAAAGTTAACATGTCAGATACTATGCAGTATAAAATTTACGAAATATTATACAAATTTATGTAACATTATGTGCAACTTGAATTTATTTATTGTTGTCCAAGTACGATTCATAAGCCCTCATTCACTTATTCAGTTTATATTTAAATTATAAATTCTCACTATTTTATTCAATTCATAAATTTATATTGACAAATATAATTTGTAAATATTTAGAAGTGATATTATGTAATGTAATAAGCATTTAATTTGTTTTATTAACATCTTTTTACATTGTCATTTATTGAAATGGTGTGTTTTTAAATTTAGACAAAAAATTCCTTAATCCATAAAACTTATAATTTTATCATGTAAAGAATAAAATATATCCAATACCAAAAAATATAATAAATATAAAAAGTGCTGATATTCTACATATTAGATTTTCATTCATATTTTGTGGTATCCTACTTAAAAAGTTTATCAATATTTTAAAATTTTCAAATTCGAAAAAAATTTGTTGCAAAATTAGAAACAAGGATTTAAGCACACTTTATTTTCTAACTTTAATTAAGAAATCTTAAGAGCTATAAAATATAATACTAAGTTTTATACAGTTTATTATCAAAAAATAAATTAAAAGTAGGTGATATATTAAATAATATATTTTGTTAAACAGAATGAGTTTTCTTAGATTGTTATTTTATATAGCCGTTGCACAAAAAAATTAAATATTTCAAAAACAGTTTAACTGATTTCAGGAATGTAAATTAAAAATTAAAGCATACATATATTATTTCTTCTTATAATTTTTACTAAACAAATAAAGTAATTTTATTAATGCTTTAATTATAAGTGTGTGTTCAGATATACAAAAATGTATAAATTCATAATAATTACTTATACTAGAAAATAATATTCATGGTTGATTTTGCTATGTAATTATATTTCTCAATGCACTTAGGGAAAAATATTATCTTCACAATGAAATATTAAAATACAATAATTGTTCCAAACTCCATATCCATGAATGCCTTAACACCATAAATTAAAGAATATTGCGAAGAAGCAACATACCTACCTAGCGACAAAGACAGCAAAACATAATAAGCAGTGGAAATTCGTAATGACATTCTTGTTACTTTGTAATTAGGGAAAGCGAGATTGCATTGCTTGGAAGACTTATTTATTTCCCTCGGTAAGCTAATAAAAATATTTCACCGGCAGATATCATTACGGCCAAGAGAATAACAGCAAACTCGATACTTAAAAATTAACTCAAACCGTCAGTTTATCCTTCTTGGATTTTAGTCCTTCGACTTCTCGAAATTGACGTCAATTCCTCGAATTCCCTAATAACATTTTAATGTTGTCTGACTGCGTTTTCTGTAGCATTAAGATGCGCACATTTCAAAGTGGAAAGGATGAATCATAAATAGGTGAGTAATTATCTTCGCTCAGCGCTCCGAAGAAATTCTTTTGAGTATTTCGGGAGAAAAGAGTAGAATTGAAAAGAGACTACTTAGAAGGCTTTCAAAATAATGCAATTGACAAGTTATTGTATCAAATATGATTCGTTAAACTTACAATAAAATTGTTGTGGTGTATTTTGAAATTTTGAAAAATTTTATATATATACATAGGAAAAGTGTAATGTAATGTATCCTTTACAAAAATATTGGAATTATTTTAAATCAGAGTGTTCAGCCATACTATGTATTATGATTCATATTTAAATGACATAAGGTTGGTTATTTTCTAAAACAAATATTGACATAGTGTTCAAGACTACTCTACTTTTTTATTTTACTAAGTTTGTAATATTTCATTTATAAGAAGAATATTTACAAATGAACGCTGTTATTGTTGTTGCATTAAATGCTTCCCAGTACCTAACCCTTAATTGTGGGCTCAACATGTTAGATGGAAGTAGTCGGTAGGTAGTCTTCGTAATTTAGAAACAGAAATCCCACCGAATACTTGAACTGCCAACCCAGAGGTATTATTTCATTTGGAGGGTATTGCGTCCATGACATGTTTAATGTGCTCAAGCCATCTTTAATAAACACGATGGATCTTTGGTTAAGCCAGGATACGAACTCATTACCTTTGGTAACGAGATGAACAGCCTATCCAACTAGGCCACCGTGTTCTTAATGATATGCTGTAGTATCTCTATACAAGTATAAAGTGTATTTAAATCGAAATCAGAACAGCTATGTGAAAAATAATTTTAATTTTCGCTGTTATTCCATTCATTCAGATTCAAATATTTACCCATTGATTAAAAAAAATAAAAAAAATAAAAAAAAAAATCGTGTGAAAATTTTATCGGATTGTATACTTATTTTTCCAACGCTTCTTTATAAGTTTACTTATCAAAACGTAAAAATATATTACCTTTATTAGAAAATGTCTTATTAGTATTCTTCCCACTTGATGAGATGGACACTCAATGAGAAAACTGTCATTGTAAAGAAATAAATATATATTCCTTTACAATGATAGCTTTCAACCCGATTATTCTCTCAAGTCAATAATTATTATTAAAGAAAGGAATGTACATTTCTTTACAATGTCATTGCTGTTAGAATGAAAAATAATAATTAAAATTTTATCTTAAAATACCTTGAAAATTTAATGGAAAAATAGCCTGACTTTTGATCAACATAAGTGAAGAAAACCATTTATAAATATTAATGATTATACCCAGAAATAATAAAATAAAGGAATTTAGTTTTGAACTTGGATAGAATATAAAATGATTAAAGCAAAAATTCAATGAAATAAGAATCAAAACAAATAAAATAGTTCAAAATTGTTCCTTTATTGATTAAAATACATTCCAGCAAGGTACAAAGTGCCTAAAGTAAATTACATATCTCACCTCAAAAGCTTTTTCCATCCATTGAATCTTTTATTCCACTGATCCCATGCGACCACTCCAAAAAAAAGGAAGAGGAGGAAAAAGTCCCACAGACTAGAATCCCCTTTGTAGATATTTTTTCTCGGTTAGAGAAGATAAATAGCCTAGATAGAGAGATGTGGAGTTGCGCGCGAAGTTAAGCTGCGGCTATTTGCTTTGGTGGGAAAAGTGCCGCTTGCTGTCTGTTCCAACAATTCCACTCTCTTCTATGTCCATCTTAGTTTCGTGTTAAACTGTTGACTTTCAACAGCTGCGGTAGCCGCTGTTGCAAGATGGGATTGTTGGTTGAATTCTCATGCCACAGTTTAATGATTTTGAGGCATGGTAAAGCATGAATTACTCACTAATTCTACAGGTTTCTTAATTCTACTTGAGTTATTATTCCCACTGTGAAAAATAATTGATTTCCTTTTCCTTTTTTGTTAAATTCATGTATTTATATTAAAATGAATTAATTAAATATTAATTGATAATATTCCTAAATAGTTAATTGAATATAATAAATAAACTGTCTTTTGTTTGACGACTTGTAATTCAATTTAATTGATTGTCCTTGTTCAATTTAATAAT
>JAPDSC010069817.1:11750-65295 GCA_026290005.1 Latrodectus geometricus
TATATATATATATATATATATATATGAATGTATGTATACATGTGTATGTATGTATGTATTATATTTCATAAATTTTTTATCTTTTAATTTGGATATTAAGTGACTGCATATGTCAGAGGATAGAAATATCCTTATATTTCTTGAGAAAACTCATAATTCATAGGTCGTTTATGAAGGTATTGTTTTTTTCTTTGATGCTAAAAATAAAATTTAAATATGTTTACAATAAAATGTACCTTAGGTGTTTCACGTCCCTTTGTTTGATGAGATTAAAAAGCTGAAAAATATTTCTTACTTCGTTTTCTTAGACTATCAATTTAATAAACAGTGAAGCAAATTAAATTTTATGCATGATTTCATTTTTGAAATATATATGATATTCTTTCTGTTATATATATTTAGCTATGCTAAATTACATTTTAAGATTTCTTTCTAGAATACATAAATATAGTTTAGTCTAGATTTTCAGTTTTTATATTTGGTATGTAAATGAGCGTTAGTAATAACATTAACATGTTTATTTTACATAACACGTTAATATTATTACTAATTACAAATAACATGTTTCATGTAGCGAAATTGTGTATTTTAAATGCTGCAATAGGAGTAAAATCAAACGAATGTATTATTTCAAGAGCATGTTATTAATATACAACAATAAATCAAGTACATTTTTTTTTCAAAACTGATTATTTCGTAAAATAATGTATTTGTGAATATGTTATTAAAATATTTCAATATATGCTATCAGCAAAGAATGAGAATAAAACTTTGAGATATAAATGAAAGCTTAAGCTTCTGTGTTAGTTTTCTTGATGGTCATTTTGGGAGATGAACAATAAATTCTCTAAAACAGAAACTTTACTAGTAATGTTGTAATTAAAAGCTAATAAATATGTTAAAAAGAGTTATAAGATTAAAATGTTCGAAATAAATATGTATATTTCTGAATATATCATCGCTTCTGTGTATTTCATCGCCAATGAAAATGTTCATAAAAGCTACCTAATTTATTAAAACAAATTCTTTAAATTTATAAAAACTATCGTTTATAAGCCTAACACAGAGTAAAACATTCACCACAAAAATAATATTCTCAGAATTTTGTAAGTACTCATTCAGTAAAATATTAATAAGTATCTTTTTGAGTACCAGCTTTAAATCATGTTATTCATTTGTGAAATGTTATTTGTATTAATCACAGCATTATTTTTTATTACTTTAGTAAGAAAAATCAATATTTTTATAATGGTATAAAGTATTAATGTAAATTATGTTAAATACCAAAATTGAAGTTCTGTATTTTTAGTTTTCTGTTTTTCTTAAATCACTTTTTGCACAGAATAAAAAAACTCCTTTATCAAAATCTATTATTTCATTCTAGAAACAAACTATGTCAGTATCTCTGAGTCCTAAGTAAACATTGTTGATGTTCTTGAAAGCTTTTTTTAATAAAACCTAAACAATTGATAATTCTAGGTTCTTCCACTAAGACCAAGTGATACCAGTCGAATTGAAAGAGTCGCCATCAATTGAATCCCTGCCGAAGCCTTATCTACATTCCTGAATCTAAGTAATCAAAGTAATCCCTATAGCTAAGAAACAGTACCTACATCTTTAGGACAAAAAATCCCTGGCATTTTGCTTACACATACGTGTCCGATGTGGTCTGGAGACATTCATACTCTTTCGCTTATTTTTACTCTTCTTTTTCCCTATCCTGTTGTCCTGATCTTAATTAAACAATCGATCCTGGCGGTAAGAGAGTATAAGAATCTAAAGGGACGATTTTATTATATACATCTAGAGAGATTGCAGAACGTGGAATCGTTCCAAAGACTGAAAATGTTTACTGCGATTAGATTGGATTGAGCAATTTTCCTTTGTGACGAAGAATGGGTTTCTATTGTTTCATGGTTTGAAGATAAAAGGAGTGAATAGAATTTCGATTTTCCGTTCAGTTTGAATTAGAAGCTAAATGGAATTTTCTTATTGGAGTCTTAAGTAATTAAACAGGCATAATTTGAATTGCTAGTCTTCCCTTTGTGCCTTACTTTAAATACATTTCGAACTTTTAAGCTAGTAATTAAATTATTGCAATTGAATCATAGATTTCTTAAGGGAGAATTGTAATGTCTTTTATTCTTTTTATTCCAATTACATAATAGTTATTTAATGAAACAAAGCAAAAGTTTTTGTATAACCTAAGCTATAAATTACGAAATTACTTTTAAGATTATAAAGTTTTCATATTTTCAATAGTTTATATTATATTTCTGATTTTAAAATAATAAACTGTAATTTATTTTTGTAACCTATTTATTCTAAATTTTTTTAGTCAATTTTTATTCAAATTTTATTTTAACTTTCACATGTAACTTGTTAAAACTTGCATTTTTTTATTACTTTAACTACTTAGAAGCTTTAAGATTTCAAAGAAGAAAATAAGCAGCTAAGAAGTGAATGATTAAGCCTTAAGTTACTTAATAATAAGGTCTAAATTTTCCAAGTGGGAGCTTTTAGATTTAATTTTAACAGCGCTGTTGTTGCATGCTGTATTTTTGGATACGGGCAGATATATGTTAGGGATAACGATTGCACAATTTGAAGAATGTATATTCAAGTATTTACTAAAATTCCATTTTTAGAACAATAGGCTAAGGTTATACAACTAAAGCCTGACTTCAGCTACTGGATAATCTATTTCATAGACTCAACTGATTTATTGATGTATTTGCTTAAATAATTTCTTAAATTGATGAAAAGAATATCAATATCATTGATGACTTGTTGACCAAAATTTGAACAGAAAATTTAACAGTATAAGTGATATAGCTATTTAATCTCTTAGTTAAAAGGGCATTTACATGTTAAATTTGAGAAAGCAATAAAATATGCTTTGATACAAATTCAAAATCTTCAAGTTATTTCAGCTTTAGAAAGTACAATTTAAAATTGTAGTCCTAATGTACTACGTTTTATAATTAAGTTAATGTTTAATTATTTTTAAAATATAAAATAATTGTAATATATGCTTTTTGTTCAAAATGGTTTACAGATTGTGAACATAATTAGTATGTCCTGATTCCTTCGATGTTCTCTCATAATTAATAAATGTATGGAATTTCATCGTTAATTCGTGATAGCAGTTTGGATAGGGGTAAGGAAATTAATATATAAATACAAAAGGCAATGCTAATATTTAATTTATATGTCCGAAACCAATTTGATACTTTTATGTAAATTTCTACGAAAATAAAAAGAGTATTTTCTTACCCTAAAAATAACATTTAATAAAAGGAAAATAAACAAAAGATTGAGTAAAGAAATAATTTCTTAGTCAAGAATTTGTTATAGTAATTCAGTAATTATAAAAATGAAAATCATAAAACGGCTTAGTTATATTCGTTATTTTTGTGTATGTGGTGTAGTGGTAGTTCACGTTCTCAACACATTGGTGCGAGGTTCTATCCTTGGGCAGGATAAAGTCGACTCAGCCTTTCATCCCTTCAGTGGGTCGATAAAACTGAGCCCTCGGTCAAGAAAACATATGTGGACATTGTAGGCCCTTGGCACTTCTATGGGTTGTTGTCACAGAGTTATTTTAGTTTAGTTTTCAAATAGCGTATGTCTTTTAAAAACTTAAGTTTCCTTTGAAATTATTAAATTCTTTTATGAATGCCTTTTAATTAATTTATCAATATAATTTGGACAGTATATTATAGTGAACTAGATTAATGTTGTTGCTGTCGTTGTCTTGTGCTAGAGCTAGAGACTGGCAATATGAGGTGCGCTACTCCACTTTTCCAACTGAACCGTAATTTGGTGTGGAGTTCGGCTTTTTCAGTACATACATGCCATAGGTACCCATTTATAGGGTAGTCAACTATTCACAGCCCATTTATTCAAGGAGAGGACAAAGATAAGAGAGAAAGAAAGAGAAAGTTCATTCATGCATAAACCGGGATTCGAACCCAGGATCCCCCATCTACTGTTAGGCACACTGACCAGTAGTCAGTACCAGTAGTAATCAGACCAAGTCATTTTTTCTATAAATTTGAAATTCAAAACAGTCAGCATTATTTTAAAAATAGAGAAGAAAATTCTTTTTATGGCATTACTTTTCGTCGGTTGAAAAATATTTATACATAGATATAAGAGAACGTATAAAAATATCAAGATGTTCCAAAACTACATATTTTTATACTTTCTCTTGTCTTTGAGTTGCATTTGTATTTTCGGTAACAAATTTAAGAGCATTTACAGTTGTTTTTTTGTATGTCTTTTCCAATCCACTTTTAAGAATTTATTTCTATAATTCCTGAAATATAATAAAAAATTACATTAAATTATAAATTCGTTTCTTTCTGAGTAGCGTTGATGAATCTGCTAGGAATCGAATTTAAATTTAAAAAAAAATTTCGCATTAGGCCATGGTCACCAATTTATTTAAAATAATTTCAGAAGTTAATTTAATAATGATGCTTTTATTATTCAGATACAAACAGAAATGTCACCAAATCATCCATCTTTCACGGTTACATTGAAACCTTTATTGAAAACCACGTCATCATCTCTCTGGCTTCCATATCTCACTGCAAAAGTAATTGGTCTTCCGTCTCTTCGACAAAGTCCTCTCAGATGGCGGAGTGACTTTTACTTCAGCAAGAATGAAGAAGAAAACAAATAGAGTGGGAGAATTACTTCCCTTCCACATATTTTGGGTTCCGAGGGACTTTTCAGAAGGCAGCTGATCCATCATTTTTCATATCTCCCCACCCCCAAGATATGGATTTCAAGCCTTACGAGGAGATCCTCTGGGAAACATGGTGGAGATTAAGTTTAGACTTTGGAACAATAGTACTTCTCCATTCTTTTACTTGATGTTGTTTTGTGATAGTGTTTTCTTCGCCCCATTTCATCCTTGTTTCGATACTTCGTGTTTTTCAGTAACTATTCTTGGCAAGAATAATAAATATATAACCGTAAAAATTGGTAATTGTTTTGGTTTTCATTTGTTTTTGGTAAATATTTTTCTACAATTGGAAACTAGATACAAGAACAGCTTGTGAATTTATTCTTTAACTATTGAAATTCAATGCTAAATTTTAAATATTATGTGAATTTACAATTTTTTGTACACAATTTAAATAATTGATTAAAATTGATATTATTGTGAAATTGTTTCATTTTAAATAATTATAGATTCTATATCAAAACGAATAACAGTTTAAACATGACAATATATTTTCACAAACTGTACATCATAATTAATATAGATGTTTATTAACTTAAAATACACTACTGGCCATTAAAATTGCTACACCAAGAAGGCGACATGCTACAGACGTGAAATTTATACGAAAGGAAGAAGGTGCTGTGATATGCAAATGATTAGCTTTTCAGCGCATTCAGACAAAGCAGGCGCCAGTAGTGACACCTACATTGTGTTTAAATGAGGAAATTGTTCAGCCGGTTCCTCATACACAAATTGCATTTGAACGTTGTTGCCTGGTGAAAATTTGTTGTGATGCCTCGTGTAAGAAGGAGAAATGCGTACCAGCACGCTTCTGACTTTGATAAAGGTCAAATTGTAGCGTACCGGGATTATGGTTTATCTTATCACAGTATTGCTGCTCGCGTCGGTCAAGATCCAATAACTATTAGCAGAATATGGAATCGACAGGTTCAGGACGGTAATACGGAACGCCATGCGGGATCTCAACGGCCACCTATCACTAGCAGCCGACAAGACAGGCATATTATCAGCATGGCCGTAATGGATCGTGCAACCACGTCATGAGCCATGAGTCAAGAAATGGGGTCGTTTGGAAGACAACAAGTGTCAGCACGAACAGTTAGTTCGACGACGTTTGCAACAGCATGGACTATCAGCTCGGAGACCATGGCTGCGACTTCCCTTGACGCTGCGTCATAGACAAGAGCGCCTTCAATGGTGTGATCAACGACGAACCTGGGTGAACGAATGGAGAGACGTCATCTTTTCAGATGAATCCACGTTCTGTGTACAGCATCATGATGGTCGCATCCGTGTTTGGTGTCTTCGTGGTGAACGCACACTGGCAGCTTGCATTTATCATCGTCATACTGCCCCATCACCTGGCGTGATGGTATGGGGGTGCCATTGGATACACGTCTCGGCCACCTCTTGTTCGCATTGACGGTGCTTTGAACTGTGCACGTTACATATCTGGTGTGTTACGACCCGTGGCTTTACCCTTTATTCGAGCCCTGCGAAACCCTGCGTTTCAGCAGGATAATGCCCGACTGCATGTTGCCGGTATTGTACGGACCTTCCTTGATACGGAACATGTTCGGCTGTTGCCCTGGCCAGCACTTTCTCCAAATCTTTCACCAATAGGAAACGTCTGTTCAATGGTTGCCGAGTTACTGGCTCGTCACCAAACGCGAGTCACTACGTTTAATGAACTGTGGCATCGTGTTGAAGCTGCATGGGCATCTGTACCTGTACATGCAATCCAATCTCTGTTTGACTCAATGCCCAGGCGTATAACTGCAGAGGTGGTTGTTCTGGGTACTGATTTTTCAGGACCTATTTAGCCAATTTTTTTGAAAATTTAATCACTTGTTATTTTTAGCATAATATATTTGTCCAATAAATATCATTTTTTTATCTGCATTTCTTCCTGGTGTAGCAATTTTAGTGGCCAGTAGTGTATATTATTTTATATTTTTGCAAAAATAGAAAACCAACAATAGTTAAATTTTTATGTTTATTATATGAATTTACAATCTCAAATTTATGTAAATTAATTTAAATACATCCTTTATATAAATGGAATAAGCTCGTTTTAAATGCTTTAATTCATACAAGATGGAATGGTGTTGCTATCAACGAAGTAATCAATATGAACAAGCAAAAGTGGCATCAATATTTATAAAAACGTAGACGATACCACTTTAACAAGAAACTACATTTTTACAAGTCTTTAAGCAAGAAATTACAACCACTTTACAGAAACATAATAAAAATCAATTTAAATCTTTCAACAAGCCAGTTTATTATGCTTTTTTGGAATCAAAAACATAATAAACTTATAAAACTTACTATTTAGGCCAATTTTATTTCAGTTCTTAAATTTTTCCGGATAGGAATTTTTAAATGGATAGGTATTTTTTATTTAATAGTAAATGTACTTATTTATTAAATTAACATTCTTTTATTAATTTATAGCAATATTTATAAATTTTAATATTTTTATTAAAACTATTATTTTTCATTTAATTAAATTTTTGTTTGTTGAATTTTAAAGAAAATTCAAACTATTGTACATATATATAAGTACAATATAACATTATATGTACACTGCTGGCTACCGTAAATGCAACACCTCGGAAGAAGCATGCTAATAACATGAAATTTACAACCCACATAAGCGGAGGTGAGATATGCAAATAATTAGAATTTCAGCACAGACGCACATCACTCGCGCCTGTGGCGCGACTTCAATAAGCTATTTAAGGCTTGGAGATTTCGACGATTTCAAATTCAGCAATTGTGTTTTTGTGTTTTTTTTTTTCCAAAAAAAAAAAATGATCAATTATGACTTCTAGAAAACAGTGATCCTCTTTTGAACAAGTATCCGAGTTCGACAAAGAAAGGATAGTAGCCTAGCGAGATGCGGATTATCTTTCAGGGAAATCGTGTTGGACGAAACCTCACAGCTTTACTGTGGATATGTGACCTTTGGGTGAGGAGGGTACGGAGGGACTGACGTATTCGATCGCATCCACCTCAGTACATCACTTTACGTGATGACAGGCAAATTTTGCGCATGGCAGTGACAGATCACTCAGACACATAACGAACAGTCTGTAAAGCATCATCCAGTGTCTGTGCGTATCGACGATGTTTACAGCAAAGTGGTATGTCTTGCAAATCGACCATTGCTTCGTCTACCCTTGACGCAGAATCATAGACGTCTCCACCAGCAATGGTGCGATGAAAAAAGGATGTAGACGGTAGAATGGAATGAAATTGTCTTTACTGACTAGTCATGCTTCTGTCGGCAACACCACGATGATAGCATTCGAGTCTGGAGACACCGTGGTGAGAAGATGTTGAACAGCTGTGTTATGCACCTGCACTGGCTATTATGGTATGGGGCATTATTGGATATTATTCTAGCTCTCTTATAGTACGCATTGTCTGTACTTTAAACAGCCAGCACTATATCTACGAGGTGTTGAAACTAGGCGTCCTTCCTTACCTTCAGGACTTGCCCATGATCATATTTCAACAGGATAATGCATGATCTCACGTGGCATGCATTGTCTAATGTTTTTTCGTCAATTGACTGATTGAATTCCTTCTGTGACTGGCTTGCTCTCCGGATCCTTCACTGATAGGATACATGTCGCAAATTGTTGCTCAAAGAGTGACCCAAATATATCCCCACCTACCACACCATATCAACTTTGGCTACGTGTTGAAGCTGCTTAGTCTGCTGCACCCCAAAAACACATCCAAAGTATCTTTGAATCAATGCCGAGGCCTATTGCAGTGGTGATTTCTAAGAATGAAGGCTACTGATTTTGGCAGGAACCACACTTCACAGAAGTCTATAAATTTAATCATTTGACACTTGGTCAACCTGTTATGCACAAAATAAATTTTGCTCAATCTCTGGTCTTTCTTAGTGTTGCAGTTTGAGTGGCCAGCAGTGTAGTTATAAATACTAGTTTTAAAATTAAGCTATACCACTTTAAAAAGTTATCAACACATTGAAAGTGAAACATATGAAATATATTCATTGTGTTTAAAAATAAAAATAAAATTAGAATCCAGAAATGGGAGACTATAAAAAAATCAAAACTTATATACTTACCCTAATTTGAATATTTTATTAATTTCTGCTATAGTTCTGCTGAAGTATGATTCACAGATCCTAATAAGCTCTTTATTTTTGTTAGAGCTGTTTGTTAATTCAAATTTTTAAAAAAGGATATTACTTTTTTAAGGCTTTTTTTTTAACTTTAAGAATTTTTTTTTTTTTTTTTTTTTTTTTTTTTTTTTTTACATTGGGAATGTTCCTACAGTCAATTGTTGAACTGTGTTTAAAACTTTTAAAATTAAATCAAATACAAGTTTATTCAATAAATTTTGATAGTAATTTTGTTCATATATTAGTTTATGAGATTGTTAATTTCAGATATTAATTTATGAGATCGTTTACTCCTTCCTTCATTACTATAGTAAACGAATTTATGATCTGGAGAATAGTTCTGATTGGATTGGATCATACAGCAAAGTCAGTTGAAGAATTAAAAGTGCTATGTGTCACATGGAGAGATTTTTTTTTTAATCTGAATTTACGTGAGGCTTAATCATTTGTTCACACAGATTACATAACGAATAATATTTGATTGTAATTTCTGTTGTTGTTTCTTGACACTTGTTCATGACGCTTGGCAATGCCAAACCCACCGGTCAAGACTAAGCGAATATAGTAAAAGAAAGAGTGTCTTCCGCTTTTTTTTTTTTTTTTAAATAGAACACCCTCAAACGAAGGTGGAAATACGACTTTTGGCATAGATGGCAGCACCATCTGAATCTTCCAATTTAGAGATTGAAACCAGAGAAGATCAATAGCCTGGCTCCAACCACCCCCAGAGGTATTAATTTGGAATGAGAACATGGGGGACACTGCGACCTTACATATTTTACGCGCCCCAGTCGCCATTAGTGAACACGACGGATCTTCAGTTAAGCCGGTAACCGAACTCACCAACTTTTGGTATTATGAACGACGCCCTAACCAACCAGGTCCCTTTGTAATTTCTTCGTTGATCATTCTGACCATATCATCAAATGGTACTGTATGAAGGTCTATATGTAAATACACCTACATATGTCTACCTCAAGATAAAATTTAATTGTCTATTAAAAATATGATGTTCATACCAAGAGATAATTCAGAGAATAGATATGCTTTAAATTATAGAAAGATGTTATTAGTTTTACTGCATTTTCAGCTATAATCATTAAAGTTTATATTTTAATCATAAAACTGTCTATAGCATGAAATGATAATTATCGATTTTAATGAAGCTTTAAAAACATTCAATCAAAATACATATCTTTAAATTCAGTTAACATCAAAACAATCATCAAATATTTACCAATTACTGGTTTTATTTTATTGGTTTCAATATGGTTAAAATCTTAATTCATTTAACTGCGAATGTTTTATGTTTGTTCCAGGTTTTAGTAAACAGTTTAATTTCGAAGGCAATCATCTAGGACTTAATTATACTTAATTATATATTTGTAATTCATTTATTAGTTATTTAATGATAGTAATTGTTAGTTTGTAAGCGTAAATCATGCAAAACGACATAATTTTCTTAAACCCGATGTATTTTGTTTTTTCTAAATATACGTAATTTATAGTAACTCGTGCACATGTAATTACATACTGTTATGCTTTTAAAATAATGTTTATTCGTTGCTCACTCATGTTGGAAAAATATTAATTAATAAAAATTTCTGAACAAGCTTTAAATATAGTTAATAATAGAACATTGAAAATATTATTCGTTTTATAATTTCTTTTCGAGTAATAGAAGCACAAGAAATATTTTTGTCATCCACAGAAATATTTCTTGTTACGTTTATAAGTTATTGAAAAAAATTATTTAACATAAATTTTCCAAATGTAATTTATATTCTATTTGGACCATGTTATGTGATATCAATTGTCATTCAAATCCGATTGTATTTTTATTATAAAATTGATTGCAAAGATTTGATTCCCAAAATATCTTTGATTTCCATTGTAGTTGAAT
This sequence comes from Latrodectus geometricus, assembly GCA_026290005.1. Taxonomy (NCBI): domain Eukaryota; kingdom Metazoa; phylum Arthropoda; class Arachnida; order Araneae; family Theridiidae; genus Latrodectus; species Latrodectus geometricus. The sequence goes on from JAPDSC010069817.1 coordinate 22,581, forward strand.
ATTTTCAAGATCTTTTTGGCAAGAGACATACACGTGCAAAACAAACTGATGAATTCCCAGCACACTAGTTTTTAACTAAAAACTTCTTGATTTCGATTAGCACTAAGGATGCATATGTTTGTTTCATTTGAAATTAACTAAATTAAAATTTTTCTATAGGATTATAAAACGAACTCCAAAAATGACGACATAAATATATTGGTAAATAATATAATACCTAAACAGATATAACCAAAGCTACTAAACCAATAGGCCGCGGTGGCCTGTTTGGTTAGGACGTCATTCTCGTTACCAGAAGGTGGTCAGTTTGAATCCCGGCTTAGCCGAAGGTCCGTCATGTTCACTAATGGTGACTGGAGCACGTAAAATATGTCGGGTCGCAGTGTCTACCATGTTCCCATTACAAATTAATACCTTTGGGAGTGGTTGGAGCCAGGCTATGGGTCTTTACTGGTTTCAATCTTTAAATTGGAAGATTCAGATGGTTCTGCTATCTATGAACAAAAAGTCGTACTTCCACCTTCGTATGAGAGTGCTCTATTCAAAAATGGAAGACGTTCCCTCTCTGACTTCATTCGCCTAGTCTCTTGACGAGCGGGCTTGGTATTGCCAAATGTCATCAGTACCAACTAAACCAATACCTGAAATTGAGGTTCTGTTTCAATTCTTGATTTGATAATTTTGTTCATAATTGTGAATTTGACTAGCTTAAAATTTCTTTCATGGTTTATTATAAATTTGTCAAATCAGCTTTTGCGCTTAAAGAGTGACCGCAGAATAAAAGAAAATGAATAAAACAGTCAGAGAGTATTGCCTAAGTCAAAGTAACAACCTATCGATAAGTCACATAACAAGATAACTTTCAATAAGAAAAGTAATGATTATTAATATAAATGTTTAAAGTATTTTTATGGAAGTATGATTTACTTTTATTAACACCTAATTATTATATCATCATCAGAGTTATATGTATTTGGAAAACAACATCATAAAGCTAACATGATATTTTAATGAAATTATTCTAATGTAAAAATAATAAGTAATAAAAGAAAAGAGAAAAAATTAAATGTTTTTTAAAAGTTTTTAAAAATGGAGTAAGTCCTTTAGAAATACGTTCAACTTCAAAATAGTGAAAATGTTCAGCTTAAGTTTAACATTTTTGTTCTTCTATCAATTGTTAAAGCTATCACGAGTGTTTTTGATTTTAATATCTCAGATTTTATTAATTTTTTGCTTGAATCAATTGAATAAAATTATAAACAAAAATTTGTTTGTCTTCTATTTCTAAAGCAGATTATAATTTTGAAAAAAATTCATAACACAAAAGTCATTTTCTTTTGTAGTTTAATTTTTACATCTTGTTGTGAAGTATTTGTATGGCCTCTTCCAATTTTTAAATTCATAAATTTAATTAGTTGTAAAATTCAACTTTAATTATAAAATTTATACTATTATTTAAATTTTATATTTATTATTTAATTAGATATAAAATTTTATAAAACATCGCATATTTCGCAATTTTCATTGAATTTTATTATCAAATGTAATTACATAAAAACATGATTTGTAAGCACATTTGCTTAAAAAACAGAGTCAAGTTTATACGATTCAATTTTATTAACTAAATATGAGTATATATTTCCATAATATAACAAGTAATCAATTTTTTAAAAATAATATTAATAGTTAACGATTTAAGCCTTTTTTTCAACTATGTCGTATTAATACTTTTTACGATTCATATAAATATAATATATTTTTACCTTTTATTGCTATGCATATAAGATTGAAGCGAAATCCAAAATGGATCACTGATTTCTCAACATCAGTTTAAAAAAAGGCAATTGTTCTTTAAACGTGAATTGTAAAACTATTCACGCAGGCACAGCAAAAGACCGACCGAATCCTCCATTCACTTTCCACCCAACTTTTGAACCCAGTATCAGATTACCAAATACCGATCTCAGAATAAACGTCAACAACCAATAAAGGACGCTGATATTCATCTTAACTTCTGCGGAACTTTAAAAGGCGAGCCCTCCTTCTAACAATCCCAGGTATTTTCTGGGCGTCTTCCGAGATTAAAAGGCACGTGGGTAAATGTTGACACAGGGAGTAATGAAATTTCAAGAGGGTGGAAGGGGTGTTGCTCGCGACGTTCAATATCCAACCAACCTCTTTTCCTTTTCCCTTGGGGACATGTGTAAAGGATAGAGAAGCAATTGCTTGGCGATATTGTTCCGAATTCTGCCAGCCAATCTCAGTTCGAGGCAAAATGGCCTGGTTTGTGACGATGATCCATTTTATTTCGAAAAGGCGCTTTTACATGGAAAGTGGCTTCGGTGTTAAAGCTACTGTCGGTGAGATGTCTCAGCGAAGTGAAGGTTTAATGATGGTTTGTAAAGCGCTTTCACAAAGAGAACGAAGACTGCTGCATTTTAGAATTGAATGTTATCTTTGTCTCGAAATGCTAGCTTTAGAACAAAATGGCATTGTTCAGTTGGTTAGAATTGTCTGAATTTAAGGGCAGAATAGTAGATGAAGATTCACTGATTTGACATTTGAAATATGAAATAAAGAATTTATTTTTCGTTGATTAATAAAATATTCTTGATAAATTTCTTTTTCAAGTGCCATTTTAATATTTGTAAAAAAACTAGTATATAAAAAATCTCTTCAATAGGAATTTTAATATTGCGAACGGACATATAAATTTTACAATTTATTCTTCAAAATTTGCAAAAACTCTTTTAGTTATATTATGCTAACTGTATAAATCATCTATTCAGTCTTTTTAGAAGAAAATTCTATAGGAAGAGTGTTGAAAATTTTAAAATTGCTTATTATAACATGCTTTGTCTGTAAATACAAATTAAAACAAAAATAGTTTCTATAAATCAGTAATTAAGTGACAATGGAGCTTTCCAGTTCACATAATTTCATATATACGATTTTTTTCCATACATACTGGTTTTAACATCAATATTTAAGCAAAGACGACGTAGAATATTATTTAATGGAACATTTTTAATAAATATTCAATTAAATATAATATGTGAATTAGTTTTTGACTAAGGAAATGTTATTAATTATAGGAAAAAAATCTGCACATTATATAAAATAACATTATCAAATATAAAAATGCATCAGTACAAAGAATGTATTGAATTAATAAATTTTTTAATTTGGAAATAATTCGTATTTTTACTTATAAAATGCTTACATGTTATTATTTTTGTTTATTTCAATATTTTTCAGTTAATAAGTTTACGAGAATACGAATAAAATTACTATTGAGAAAATACGAATAAAAAAGTTTTATCAATTAAGTTAATTAAATTCTTGCATTATTTTTATTTTTTTTTTACTTTTCTTATTTAATTTATTATTTTTATTAAAAAATTTTTGCAAATTGATTTTCGAACTTAAATTAACCTGATAAATTCCATGATTGTGAAACATATAAAAAAAATTATTTATATTACATTAGAGTTATAGTTATGATTTTGTTTTTGGAATTAATAGATTATAATTTTGTTTTGATAATTAATAATACAATTTATGTAGCAACAATATGGTAATTAGATTAATTATGATTCTTTAGTCTTATTTATCCCATGGAAAGATATTAAAAAACATTTAATCAGTCAGAAAAAAAGAAATTAAAATATTTAGCTTCTGTTCTAGAAAATTATATATTAAAATCATTTAAAGGAAGCAATATATATTATTGAACATTTATTTGCGAGAAAATAATAATTAATTTCTTTTCATGGTAATTTATATCGGTAATGTTATCATTACTTTTCAATTAGCAAATGCAATTGTGCAAATTTATATATATATATATTTAAGCAAAACTATCATTTATAGGATTGAAATTCATAGAGACTTTATAAAAACATACAAGTTAAACTAAACGAACAGTCACTAAACAAATCCTTAAATTTTAAGCGTACAAAATGCTCGTGTTTGGGCAAGATTCTGCCGCATCGCAACCGAAAACCAACACCGCATAAAAGATATGAAAACATTTTCGCAGGCATCCCTTCAGAGTATGCTAGTAATCCCCTTTTCCTCCAAAAGGTATTCGCAAAATGCTGGAAGCGGATCATCCTCACAACCTACAACTATTTTTTTTTTTACCTCCTCTTTCTACTTCAAAAAGTTTTTCTTACCCATGTTGTTGCCTCTTCGGGATATTTTTCCTGATCCCCACCCACTCCGTACCCCTTTCCGTTCATTCAATATTGTACATTGTACCCCGGGCTTTCGTCGGGCCGAGAGGAAAGGAGGTATGCCATACCTCGTGGCTATCTCCATAAAAATAACATCGGTCCCTCGAAACGTAAAAAGCAATATGTTCGCATATCGAGAAAGAGATGCGGTGGTATATATATTTCCTTTCTGCCTTGCTTATCCTATCCAGGAATGAAAGAAAGGTTTCTTTTTCTGTTACTTGGCTTAAGCCGTAATGGCATGGTTATAAAAACCACTCAATGTATGAACCTTCAGAAAAGGCGAAGTTCTTTTCTCTTCTGTGGTGGGGTTATTTAATGGCTTTCGGCTTAAAGGGAAAAGTACGGAAAGTGGAATAATATGAGTTTTTTTTTCTCGAGGTATTTTTGAGAAAATGAAATTTAATAGCTTATCCATATCTAGATTTTATATTTTAACTTAGTTATGGTAAGCATATCTTTAATGGACGATTCTATAAAAGCTATAGAAGACCGTAGTTAAGTATTTCAAATGATATTCCAATGGATTAAATTATATAATGTATTTCCTAGTGTAAAATGTGATTACGTGTGTAGTGTCTCGTTTTTGCTATATTAAGAACAGAAGGTAGATATAGCTTTTGATTTTTAAATGAATTGTTGCTCACTATACGGATGACGATGTATTCCATGTATTGTCCAAGGGACATTGGTGTAAAGTCTAATTATTGGGAAACCATGGAAAGTATACAGATTCCATGTATTGATTACTCGTAAAAATCTTAAACTTGATACTCCTAGGCATTGGTTTCGAAGTATTTTTCTTATGCATTAACCACACTGTTATTTTTATTATGTAGAAGGTATGGTTATTTGCAACTAAAGCGATTTAGTCTGATCACCAAATTTGCTAACAAAGGCCTTGGATGCTCCATATATATATATTTAAGGAAGGACTTACACATGCACTGATGAAATGGCCACATAATGTATCTTTTTTTAATTGTAAAATGATATTTTTATGCTGTAAAATCTTGGAATTTACGAAATAATTCTAAAATAAACGCTTTCTTTACAGTTTTTAGAATAAGATTGATTATATAAGAACCATTACACATATATGTTAAATATACATAATGAATGATAAAAGCGATGAATAATCTTTTAATTCAATGTGATTCCGTCCAAGACTACTACTTACTATTGCTATAGGCTGTTAACAATTAAAAGTTTATTATGTGTGTACTTTAGTATATATATTTTTCTATACTTTTAAAGTATACGAGTGAATATGAATGTTTAAAATGTAATCCTTCCACACTTATATGATTTTAATTTCTAAAACACCATATTTTTTGAAAATGTGACTGATTAAAAACTATATTTCTTGTAAATTTTTATAAAATTTGAATCTTGTAAAATTTATAACTACAAAGAATTTTTCAACAATCCTTTAAATTTAACTAAGCCAATAAATTGATTAATTCCGAAATGGTGCAAATATTTAAAATGATAATTAACAATAAAATTTCATATAAATATGACTATGTGATTAGAACTAGAACATAAATTTGCAATGTATATGTCAATTTTCGTTACTTTTGTTTTGATTTTTGTCGATTTATGCTATAATTTATTTGAAGATATACCCATTTTTTTTTTAACCATGTATGGAAAGCTGATTTAAAATTGCAGACACTTTTTTCTGTTCTTATGTCTCAGAAGTTATTGTTATTAAGAAACAACTAAGCAAATTTATTTTATTTTTTTTTTAAAAAAATTACTGTTAATGTATGTTTTTTGTATTGTTATGAAAGCTAAGAATAATTGTATTGTTTAAAAAATAAAAATGTGGTCATGTACGCGATGTATAATTCTATGTCAACATAGATATATTGGAAATAAAATTTAAAATATATAACTTATAGTGCTTTACTTTGGGAAAAAAATTTAGTTAGAAAAATATGTTATTTAACATTTTATATGGAAAATGATGCATTTTCTGGGATTATATTATTGAATTTAGTAATAGAACAAGACAAAATTGTTTATTCTCTATTATATATAAAAGGAATAACATACAAATAGATTAACATTATTACATTTTATTCAAAAAAAATTGAAAACCAAAGATATATAAATAAAACCGCATGAGATTTTGAAACTTTCTTCTGGCACCCATGAAATCCTCAAATCACGTGTCCATCTTGACGGATAGGGATTTTTGAAAGATGAATAAAAAGGAACCCCCCTTATCCATCTACGGAAGTTCTGGATGATGGAAATGATGGATATCTACCGCTTGCAAATACTTCCTCCGCCCCTACTGTCGATTTGACATTTCCAGGAACAAATCCACTCCAAGGAAAAAAGGAAACAGGGTGGACATTGATTTCAGACTACCCCTCACTTTTCTCATTTCGTAGCTGGTTTATTGTTATAAGCCTTCTATTTTCTTTGGCACAAAGCATTCTTTGTTTTTCCCAAGTTTTTTTTCCAGCGTTGAAATTTTTTCTCATCTTTTTTGGAAGAATATGATGCGAAACAAAATTAGTGGGTTTTTCTTCCGGCAGTCGGTGGTTTTTCAGAAGGTTTTGTTCTCATTTTTTTTCCTTTTTCACAAGAGTCTCTAAGTGTAGAATTCCCGAGATCTTTTTGGTATTTGGGAGATAGTCTGATGGGGCATCTGATGAAATTGGGGATTTTGAAAAATGGTGAGGCATTAAAGATGAGATAGGCAAGATCCAATCTTTTGATTTATTCTCTATCATTAATGCTTGTGAAATATGTTCTTGATTTTCCTTCTAATTTTAAAATCTAAGTAATGAGATTTTCTTGAAATCTGTTTGCATTTTTATTTTATAAAACATAATGAATTACATGTATGGTATCCCTTGTTTTATATGTGCATGTATTTACCGGTAATGTGTTTAGTTTAGGGAGTATCTCAAAAATGTGCCTACAAATTTCATTCCTTATGAGAATAGCTAAAAAGTTGGCTTTGATTTGGAACACCAACAGTCAATTTAATATAGGACATTTATATGAACGTTTCTCAAGTGGGACAAAAAGTTTTAAATAGTTTTGGAGTATTTTTTAGAATTATTCCTTTTTTGTTATACTAACTAGAAAATTTAAGTTACTTCAGCAATATTTTCCCCAAGAATTTTCAAATTATAAGAAAGTTCAAAGGTTAACTTCATATTCATCTTTTTATTTTCTATAGAAAAATTATTGTGATTTCTTTACAAGATTACCTACTTCCATGTAATGCAAAATGAATGCAATATACAATATCAAAATGTATTCACTTTATTGATTATCATGGACTTTTCCGATCATCATTAGAGCAATTATTGTATTTCACTCCAGGAGGTTGAAATATATTGGACGATGTATAGTGTGTTGTATGTAAGTTAGTATTAAGTAACACAGAATATCTTTTCTCCTTTAAGTTGTCAGCTTATTAACAGCATGGCATGTATACAATAGTTGAAACTTGTGTAATATTTTCCCCATCAAATATAACCAACACCGAGGAACAGAAAGAAAAGTTTGATTCTTTCAGAGTTGTGCAAGACTATCTATGGAAATAAAATTCTGAAAAAGATGACTGCGTTAAGCTCTCATCTTTTTCAGAATGGTATTTTTTGTTTTCTTCCTCTCTTTTTTCTAGTTAAATTCTAGGCAATTTTACAAGAAAAAAGAGAGGAAGAAAGAGGATTTCTAGGAAATTTCAAAAAGTTTAATTTATTTCTGATTCTTAAATAATCTAACACAAATTAAGTATATTTTGAAGAGATTGAATAACGATACATTTTTAATTTCTAAACAAAAATTATATTGCAAGAGTATATAGAGATTTGCATGAATATAATGGAACCATTTTTGAATGTGGTATTGCACCTTATAATGAATAATATTTATTTTGTAATCAATTGCATCTTGAAATTTATTAAAAAAATTATTAATATCTTTTTTTGTTACCTTATCAACGAACATTAAAACATGAATGGAACGTTATATTTTTGAGTATTAATAAACAATTAACTAAATTGAGATTCTATTTTTGTATATTAAAAATTATATATAAAAATAAAAACTGACTCAAATTTACAAAATAAAACATTTGAAAGCAGTTTATTTATAAAGCCATGTTCGTTTACTCAATAAAAATCTCAAAATGAAAAATATAATCATGAAACAAAAGTCACTATAATACGAACAGTATACAAAACTCAGTAGAATAGAAAAGAAATGCTGTTCAAGACACTCTTCACAACGATAAAAGAACATTATTCCTTCTTCCGAACATTAAGATTCCTTGATGACAAAACTATTCACTGAATGTCATTTACAAAGCAGGAAATTGAGTTTACAGTTGACAAAGTTCAAACAAGTTTCTATAAGTAGACTAATTAAAGTGAAATGAAAACAATGATTCTTATATTCATTTCAGATCTTACCTCTGCCTCTGGCGAATACAGCAGCTCCAGCTGAACCTCACAGTGCCTCTTACCACCCACTTAGTCATGCCAGGGTTCCCAGCACTTCTTCATCAGCAGCTTCTTCGGGTGCAGTTGCAGCTCTGAACATAGGTCGTCAAGCACAGCCAGCTCGTGTGCCGCCACTCACATCACCATCCAGTGGATACAGTGAACACAGTGATCCATACTTCGCGCTCAGTGCCCATGACAGAGCAGTAATCTTGGCATCTTCAAAGAATTTTCCACACTCTTTGTCCTTTGGTGGATGCTCTCAGCATTCCTTGCTGCAGGGAACTTCTTACAGTACACCTTGTGGTAATGCGGCTTTCGGAATAACCCAGCCATCAGCTGCGGCTTCTTTTTTTGCGAGGTATGCATTTACTTACATGTTTACGTAAAAAGACAAACGAAATATTTTTATCTTTTTTTTTTTTCCAAAATGATTTCATATTTTATGTATTATTAACAGAAGGGTTACCACACACATACACTGTAACCTATATGTAATGCATTGATCAGATTAATAGATATTTTTGTGAAAATATTAAATTCTAATATGTATTACAATTTAAAGGTAATTAATTTTCCAGAATTAGTTTTAACTTTTAAAAAGTAATTTGAACTATTAAAATTAGAATCAATTTTAATTTTTTAAAAGTGCTAAAAAGTTATTCAAAAGTTCATGAAATTATAAAAAAAAATCTAGATGGAAATATGTTACAAAATATTAAAAAAATGCTTTGTATGCATTTTAATATATTTTTATACTTTTTATTCACTCACTGTTCTAACACTATTGATGCACATAAATCAATCTATGTGCATCAATAATTGTTTTATTCTCCTGCAAACAACCCTTACAAAAATGTTGGTGAGTATTCATTCTCATTTAGCACAGTTATAAATAATTTGTATACATGTAATATATATATATATATATATATATATATATATATATATATATATATATTATAGATTATATTTATATATATATATATAAATTTAGAACGGCATATATAATTGTTACATAAAATTCTTCTTCAATAAAGTTTAAGTATATCATTTAAAAGTTGTTTTAAGTTTCTCCTTATAATATTTCAACTTTACGATAATAAACTGTTGCCTCTGCTTTTAAAAACAAAATTGCTTTCCCTGCAAAGAGTAAAACCAGTTTCACCATAATTAGAGAGAATTGTTTTTTATTTCTAAAGTGCATCTCTCTAAATTTTATTATCTGTCTCTTTTGAAGTTATACTTTGAATAACATTCGAGTTCAGTTTTGTTTTATATTTCTTTGGACCTCTATTGATCGTTTTTCGATGTGAATTTCTCTGAAATAAAGAGTCTCATAATTTTCACAAGAAAATATAAAATAAATATAAGAAATGCAAGTTTCATAAATTAAGGAAAAAAATTTTTTACAAAATTAAAGAACATACTACAAAGAAACATTTTAGCCTAAAACAAAAACACAATGTTTAATGCAATGCATATTGCAAGAAACATTACACGCCAAAGTAAGTGCTATATATTATTCTTTTGAGCCAAATTAGTATCTTTTATCTATAGTAAAATGTGGAATTCCAATTTATTTATCATTATAAATTGTCATAAATATTAAAAAGTGTAATTTTTCCGAAAATATTCCAGTTTATTGTAATTTAGTTCAGAAAACTTGACACCTATTCAAATTTTTGGAGATTTATGAAAGACAAGAATATAATTTATTATTATTGCTGTTTGTTAGAATATTTTGGTTTTTATGCTAACTGAAAATAATCTATCATAAAATCTCTAGAAAATTTTCTTCATTGTATTATTATTTCCATTTCTTCTTGACTTGTTATAACAAGAGTAATTAAGATACTATGAATGTTACCTTATTCTTCAAAAAGGGGCATCGAAGTATCTCAAAATTGCGAAAGTCAAATTTAAGAAACTTGCTTTACTTCCACCTAAATAATTTGCTTTTAATTGGTCACCTAATAATTTTGCTAATATACTTTTTTATGAAAATTTTTAAACCATGTGTCATTACCTTCCTCATGTGTCCGATCTTTATAACAGTAAAATTTTATAAGAACCCTATGTTTCTACAATAATTTAACTTAGAATATTTATAAAATACATGGACTTTTTATTTTATTTATATCTCTTAATTCTCATAAAATAAGCAAAATAAAGTATTAATTTAATAATTGTATTAAAATCTAATTTAATAAAAAATAATCAGACGAATTTTATGTTTGGCATATATTGTAACATACATATTTTGAATATTTTATTATTGAACTTCCATTTCATAGATTTAGCGAATATTTAGGAAGAATCTTATTGCATATAATTTTTGATTTTCTACATGATAGATCTTCATTAATGAGCTTAAAGAATAAATTTTTAAAACACACGAGTAAAACTTGAGTAGTGATTAAAATATCAATTAGACACTTTATATTATTTATTAAAAGTCATAATTATTACACTTTTCAGAATTGAAAGCCATTTTTCTAAGTAAAATGTATGTTATGTATTGGACTAATTAAAAAGTTTAAGTCATATGGGTAATATACAAATACTAATGTCCGAATGATTATCTTAAATACATTACATTAGAAATCTAACATTTTTAAAATTAAGAACATTTTTTGCATTATTTATTGGTAAATATTTTAAAGAGTTCTTCAGAGCGATAAGAAACTCAAACGTAAAATCAAAGAAATGTTTGGTTAAAGCTAATCCCCTCATTAAATTCTGAATGTGAGATACTTCTAATCGCAGAATTACACCGCCTTTTCAAAATATTTACAAAAACTAATGACAAAGTGGTAATTCAGAATACTTTGTTTATCTTTCCCCGGAATTTCAATTACAAGATGAATCCCAACTCTGGAGTTTCTTGTCGAGCATAATCGGATTAATTTTACAATTGTGGTGAGCCCCAGGAAAGGAAAAAAGAAACACAAAATTGCATTACTGCTTTTCCAATACATCAACTCCATTAAGTTCATATCAGATGACGATGTCTTCGAATCGAAAAGACCATGGTCCTCTAATCCTCTTGAGTGTGAGTAAGAGATTATGTGATTTGTTTCGTCATCAAGACGTTATTAGCGGTCGTCTCGAGACACACTCCTTTCTGCCCGAAGGCTCATGACTCTGTCGTTCCACTTCTCCGATTACCAATTCTTCTCGAAATTAACTGCTATCTTTCATTTCATCGGAATTTTTCTGGTGCATTAAAAAATATGGAGTACAAATTTCATTTTTCTGGCAGCTGTAATGGATTGTTCACTCGGATCATATTCATGATTGGTTAATAGATTTTAATAGGTGATCATAGAAATTTTTTTCTTAATAAGAATATAGACTGGTTTTATTTCTATGTAGAAAATTCGAAATTATTCTTAGTTATAAAGAGTTGCTATACCTATGATATTTTCAGTGAAATATTAGGTTGGGGAAAAAGTAATCCATTACTTTTTCGGTAGACGTCTGTAGTGATCGATATCTCGTGAGGTATCTATCAAACAATTTCAGATTTATGCTCGTTGGAAAGGTGACATTTGACACTAAAATATCTTCTTGCGGTTTTTTGTTTGATTCATTCAGTTACGAGTACAAGGTTTTAAAAATTTAAGACAACAAACAGAAAATTCGATACATTTTCGTTTTTCTCTTGTAACGGCGAAAATGATAGCCGGTGGCTAAAATTGTGAAAGGTGTTTATTGTCCTATATAAGACTGTAACAACCAGTTACTTACAATTTTTGATTCGTCGATTCCGTTCGGGTATTTTTGATGTTAGAGATGCACCTTGCATGTGGATATAGCATTGTTGAAAATGTCTATAAAATATCAAAATTGATTGAAATTAACCACATGTCAGCAGTCGTAACGCGCAAGACCTAAAAATCTACATGAAAACTTTTTTAAACCTTTTTACAAAGCGAATCCAAAAGAAGTTACATAAAGTTCACGTAAAAATAATGGATTTCTTTTTCCCCAACCTAATATATGGCTATGTTTACTTATTTGTTATTTTTTTATATTTGTATTTTACTCATATTACAACCAATATTTTAAGTTTAAAAACACTTAAAATACTGGTTGTTATGTAAACGAAAATATTAATACAAAATGTTTCCTCATAAAATTTTAACAATGCTCTCATATCATAAGATTTTTCTTTGTGAATCAAATAACTATAATTCTGTTTTATAAGTAAATGCAGAATTTAATTTTTCAATTCGATAATAGCCATGATAGTAGAAACCCACAAAATAAAGGACTTCTCAAGAATTTATAAAACTGTTTTGAGTAGGACTATTTTAAGTGTTATAAACAATATTAAAGTTTCTTCCTCTATAGGAATAATATCGACTTATTAATTTAAAGCTTTATTTTTGAAGGGTTATCGATCGAGATGTAACTTTAAGAAATATTCTGCTTAAGAAATTGCATAGAACCCTTATAATATAATGGCATTTTTATGTGAATCATCTTTTTAATAAACATGTAATCGAGTATAACAAAAGCACATATATACTAAAAAAATTATATATTAAGAGTGATATGTATTCTTATTTTACTTATAAAAAGTTTGATGTTTAATATTAATTTTCAGCATATATAATGTACAAAACTTAATGAATTACTTTAAAAATGCAGTTATTACCATCATTAAATTATTTTAAAACTTTCATGAACGAAGAAAAAAAATTTCATGAACTCTCGTATGATTAAATACTTGAATGTTTCTTTTTATTACATATTTCAAGAACCAACGCTAACAATTATTTAATATCATCCTTTATATCTTCACATGCACAGCAAATAAACATATTTTTCTAAAGAACATCAAAAGTTGTTTGTTGAGATGGCATTTTTTATTTTTAAATTAAAACTACCATTTCATTTTATGAGCCATTCATATTTTTTTAATTAAACATCTAGACTTTTCCTCTATATGTATTCTCTTTTAAATCCCCAGTTGCTATATCTCTACCATATTCATAGAAAGCCTTTAATGTACAATTTTTAATTTTTCACTTTTTTGATGAGAATGCAAGGATTTATTATATGGTTTCATTTCAAACAAGAAAAATGAGATGCTTTTGCATTCCTGAAAATTCTGTAACGTTTTCTCCTCACAAGTTTTATGCATTTTTATTTTCTAAGTACTAATTTCTTGAAACAATGTTATGCTTTCGTAGCTATTTTTTTATGGAACGGGTTGTACTTTAGTACAATAGATGTTCGTAATTTAAATACTTCTGATTTGCAAACACTCACAATTTGAACTAGTGGTTAGTCTCTGGCATGAATCCATAGACTCAATTATCGTTGTAATTTCATGTACGAAATAAATTTTCAAAGAAACTTATTTTCACGCATTTTCCAATTGCGATTAACTTTTACATCTGATTTTTTAATATTTTTAATTTTATGGTTTACAATCTTGATTCAATGTTTTCATTGGAGAAACGTAGGAACAACTTTGATATACCCCCCAAAAATTAAGCGCCAAATCTGACACTCCCTACGGACTTATTAGGGTTGCTAATTCTTATTTTGGTGTTGCCAATTTAGGTTTTTTCAGCTTTTAGGTTTTTGCCATTGTCAAATTTAGTATTTTCTTGTATTTTGTACCATTTTTAAAAATTTTTTTAAAGTTTTTTTTGTTATTAATTATTTGTATTTAGCAAGAATCTATCTTAGCGAGAAAAAAAGACGCTAAAAACAGGTATTTGACTTGGCGACAAAGAAAAGTCGCCAAATTTCCGATTTGGGGGGGGGGATATATCAAAGTAGTTCCGAAACGTATTGATAACTACCTGCAAATTCAGGATTTTGAAGCCTTTCGTGGGATATTTCTCTCAATTTATCTCACTCCTTTACAGTCTTTACCAGGAGTGATCATGGTCTGAAATCCCTTTATGAAATAAAACATTCTAAGTGCTATGATCTTATGAATTGTTATTGGGATATACAGACTTTATTAAAAAAAAAAACTGCCATAACTGAAGACAGTCAAGAATGTTTAACTGATGATTTGAACTGTGATGACTGAATCTATGATAAAGAAACCCATCTACAGTCAAAATTTTATTTAAAAACTGTTTAGATGTGGATTAAGATACAATTTGTTAGTAATAAATATATAGTGAATTAATGATTAAAAGATAATTAAAAAACAGAAATATATCCTGTTAAAACTGTAGTTTTGAAACAAAAAAATAAGCGATTGCTTGTTTCTTCATCAATTAAATGAAAGAAGGGATTTTAAAAATAGATTTATTTTCCATGTGTTTCTTAATACAGAGTGTATTTTCAATAATATTTCTAATAGTAATTTAATCTAATAGTAATAATAATACTTTAATATAAGCAGTTTGGTAATTTTTTTTAAATTTACATTTTAAATTTAGCACTTGTTTAATTATAAGTTATAACAGTAGAATAAATTTTAAAAAATTGAATAAACTTATTTTTCAGTTTTACGAATTTTAGATTTTAGGAACTATTTTATTGATCTCTGTGAGTTTAAAAAACGAGTGTATACTGTATAATTTTAGTTCAAGAAGTTTGCTCAGCAAACAAGGTAATTTTCTTAAACTTGTAATAAAATATCAAAACAAAAGTCAATATATTTTTTGTCAAACTCTCAAGATTATCTTAATCATCATAAAATGTTTAAATTCTTGATATGGCCTCTTCCTCGTTTCATTCAAAGTTAATTAGTTTGTAAATATTCTGTTACAAATTAATTTCTTACCTCTGAAGCAATTTATCTTCACGACTATCATTGTGGAAGGGATGTGGGCTGAAACAGATACTGGATTATCAGTTGCACTTGAAGAAAAGCCCCAATCAACCTAACCTAAGAAAGAGTTCTTTTAACTTTTATCATTCATTAAAGTGAAGTTTTGAAAGAAATCGCTTATTATGTAATTTATATGTCCTTTAACAGATACATATGCAATTTAACAAATGCATAATCTTTTTGTAGAAATTAAATTAAGGGCATATACATTTAATACTTGATGATAGGATTTAAAAAAATATCTGTCATTATATGCGATAAAATTTTTATAGATTTTTTAATATAATCATCCGTTTAGAAGAAATGAACGGAATGAATCTCAGTTTATCTAATGAAACCACTGCTAAAAACAGCTAATTAAATCTTTATCAAAGTCTTGACGTAATACTCTTTAGAATGAAATCTTCAAAGCAACTATTATTTTTTTTTCTTTTTATTTACGCTGTTCCTGTCCGTAGCATCCCTCATCCTTTGCTAACATACAGGGACTTTTCTTTTCCCCACTTTAACAAGGTCAAAGCTCATTACAAAGTGATGTGGAAAGAAAAAGTACGGAACTAACTAAAAAAAAAAGACATACTGAAGCTGGGAAGAAAATCTACAAAGAATGAAAGATGCGAAGAAAAAGTGGAATTGTTGAAGTGGAAGTTGAAGTAAGGAAAAAGAGCAATTGCCTAATTTCGTGTTCTTCTGTAGGCGAAGTGGTGACTTTCTCTTCATTTCTGATATTCTTTTGCAGTCTTCATCATCAAAGAGTACTTTTATGTCTTATAGTTGTGCTAATTTTATTTTGCCAAAAGTATTTCTTGGTATGAACGATACGTACTGTCTTTTTCAAAGCTTGATTTTCAGTTTATAGGAACATAACAATTATATAAACTTAAACCAAAAAAATTAGATTTAATGAAATAAATATTTCTCATTAAACATTAAATAATTAAAGTCTTGATAAAGCCGTATGACACCAAAATAATTTTTATCTCTCTTTAGGTATACATATATAATGCTTAACTTTTATCACAGATAACTATAACCGTAGATCCGTAGATTTTGACCAAGTATTAATCAAAATCTTACATGCAATTTAAGTTAATAAAAGGTATTTTCCATTTCTAAAGTAATTTCAGTTAATAGTCATTGAAAATATTCATTTTAATTATTTTATTATTGTTACTCCATTGTTAATTTTATAGACAAAACTTTTTATTACATTTCTTAATAAAAATTTTTATTTTTAAAAAATTGATTTAAATTTATATACATTCTCTTAAATCCAAATTTATTTTGATGAAATCTTAAAAAATTAAATATAAATTACATAGTTACACTTTATATGCATAAGAAATTATATTTAATGAAATGTGTATAGTCTTAAAATAGTTCAATTATTCACACATAAGTAAATTAATGATAATGTTTCTATTGATAAATTATATACTTATAACCATTACAATATTTACATATATTTAAAAACTCTATGGGAATCAAATGCATTATCAGTTATGAATGATATTCGGCCCTTGGCAATTGAGAAATAAAGTAAAAGAATTCTAAGAGTAGAATGGTGTTTTGCCAAAGAGCAAAATTTAATTTCTTTTATCAGTGCTTTTTTTATCAACGACTTTTTTCCCGCTTTTTCTTCTCCCCCACTCAAAATTTTTCCTTTCGCCACAACAAAGGAATAAATAAAAAAAAAAAAATTGCTGACCTTTACAAAAACTGCGGCTGCTTCTTTTTCTCACAGTGTTGTAGAGGACAACAGCACACAGCAAATTTATATTTGGCATCGGTTCCTTCAAAAGAAAACGCCAATCGAGTTATTTAAGAGAAGTATCCTCGAAATGGAAGTACGAGGGCTTGTCTCAATTGGCCGGTCCCTTTTATTTACAACATCTATTTCCGCTCCAACTTTTATTATTTTTTCTTATGTATTTTGGCAATACTTTGTGAAGCAGTTCTTGATATAGACCAATTGACGAAGGGGACGGAAATATTCTTTATTTTTCTGGAAAATCTTCCTTCACTTTAAAGTATATATTTTAACAAAAATCTAGCTAACATTCAACAAAATTATTATGATTTGTTTTCTACTGTCCAGAAACTTCACCATTTTTATATATATGATTTTGAATATTTATACCACGAGACTAAGAAATGAATCTGAAAATATTTTTCATTTTTTATTTTATTTTGATTGTTTTTTGTTTTTATTTTTTATTTTCTTTAATGGTATGTTTTGGTAAAATAATAGATGTAGAGGTAAATGATTTCTAAATGATTAAAGTTACGAGCAGTAGAACTGAAATTATTAAAAATTAAAAATCGATAATGAATTATTAAATTTAAAATTCAATTTTGGTTTTTATTATTTCATGTGATTTTCCTGTATGATATTTATAGGTTTATTTTGAAAAAAATAACAAAGAATTTGAATAGTACATTTCTATGGATATAAATTTTAACAAAATTATTGCGAATGAAACTGTGGTACTGAATCCTATTATTTTTCATGTCCAATTGTTAATAAATTATAAATTTTACAAACTGCTATTTATTTTAATATTATTTGCTCAATTACTTTAAATGACACAAATATGGTTACATTCAATAATCATTCTGCAATAAAACATAATTTTGACCAAAGCTAAGATAAATAGTAATATTAGTTTAAAGAAATAATTGTTCAGTTGAAATAAATTAGACCCAAAAAATAAGTGGATCAGAATAAAATTTATTTAGTAAATCTGAGCACGAGAGAATTCTAATTTTACAAAAGCTCACATACTATGTTATCTATATATTGGAGTTTAATAAGCTTTTTTTCATTTTAACTAATAAATACATAGTAGGTTTATGCTAAAATGTCAAGAAAATGACCACTTGTGACTGTTTCAAAGATGGGAAAGGCACCATTTTAAATTATTTGAAAATTATGCAAAATACCTACACCTATTGTCAGAAATGAAACCTTAATAATATTTAAATTCTCGCATCAATTACAGTAATTCTTTACTATTTATTAATTATTTATCCAACTGATTCATATTGCACAATGTCTAAATTCAAGTAAAACATGTTAAAGTAAAAACAGAATGAAATAATGTTTTTGGCTGAGAACTTTAAAAAGTATCAATTTTTGTAGCTATTAATTACACTTTTTATTTTTGATAAGTTTTACACTATATCTATTAAAAACTTTACAGGTTTTCTTGAATTGTAATCTTGTTTTTATGTATATTAATGTACTTCTTTTGTAAAATTGATATTTTTATCATTATAAACAACTAAACATATTCATTGCGTCTTTAAATAATGACCAAAATTAAACGTCTGGTTTTCAATATCATTTACACAAATTTATCTTTTAGAAAATGACTCTGCTAAAGTTCATATTGACGATATTTCATGTAGAAGTGATTAAATTTTAATTTTTTTACATTGTTATTTAAAAGCTTATCTTTAAAAAGTATTAAATTTATTTTAATTACGAATATTCTTCCTCCAAAACGTTTTTCATGCATGCTTAATTTTTTTTTAATGGCGGGCACACTTGAGTAATTAACCCATTTGTCGCAATAAGGCCGGAAACTGCTACTCATTTTACCGTTACCCGGTGGGCACCTGTGAATCAAGTCACGGAAGTACGAGTAGCATCGCCCACGCCACACCATCACAAACCCGTTCATAGGGCGAGCCACATTCATCCATCATCTGAGGAAAGAACGAGAAACACAGTGAGAGAAAGAGAAAGTACATCCATGCCCGAACCGGGAATTGAACCCAGGTCCTCCCCAACCGTAATCAGGTACGCTAAACACCAGACAAGGTAGGCGGCTACATATTTAATTAAAAACTGAAAATCTGTCGGGAGTAATCATGCAGAATTAAATAGTAAAATATTTTAGTAGGAAGTCAAGGTTAAAAATAAATATATAAATACTGTATAAATACAAATAAAAAATATGAAGACTGTATTATGATTAAAGAAAAGCATCACAATGCTTACTTCATATATCAAAACAATTTTTTTAGCATCTTTTTGTATCATCTTCACTTAGAAGAGTATATGCACATATAGTAGCAGCATTGCAGTACAATCATACATATATATATATATATTTATATATTAAATAAAAAGTATGAACTTGTAATTATTCATTCAAGCATTCAATTGACTCTTAATATGACTGTTTATGGGTGTCATTAATGTATTTTTCAACAATAATCCAAAATGAGATTTTCAGGAAGAGAGGAGTATCCCTAGTCGCCATTCCCATTAAATACAAGAGGAATTCCTTTGTAAACCGTTCCCCACCATCCATCATGTGAGACAGGCCGTGCATGGTTCACTCCAAAATCCATTAATATCCACCATCCATTTTATTTTTATTCAGGGGTATTTTTCCCTTCAGGCCGGGTCAGGCCGGCTTCCTAGATACGCAAGGCCGTTTATACAGTCATAAAATATACGCGGTAGTCTATTCTGTTGCGGGGAGCGATCATTTATGCGGTCTAGAAGTTTCTTGAAATCTCGACTCTGTGAATCTTCCTTTTTTTTTTTTCTTATCCATGCTTTCTTATCCGGAAGAAAGCCATACCTCTCTCCGAGTGATGAAGATGTATAGGAATTGGATGTTGCGTGAAATGGATGCAAAGATGTGTGATGTCCACTCACGTCCACTTCTTCGTGAGTTATTGGATGTTCTCTATGGATATGAATAGTCAAATCCCTGATTGAAATAGCTGAAAAAATTTTTCCAGGATCGATTGTATTCCGGCGATGTGATTTGTGATATAGTGCTTGTTGATAAGCATTGTTTAAGTCAATATATCACAGTTTCTTTGATTAGCTTTTTAATTTGTTCATCTTTAAAAAACTCCATATTAAAGATCATAGAACTAAAATTACAAAGCTTAGACAAAACTTTTATGTAAATTCTCCTTAAAATGCATATGCAATGGATTGATATATTTAGTTTAAATAATGTCTATAAATAATGCATTTCTTAAATTCATGCATCATAATTTTTTATGCATTTAATAATATTTTTGTAAGATAGTTGCACATGCCATAAAGCTGCCATTTAATGATTATTTTACCTGAAATCAAGCAAGCCTATGCATGTATGTACCCTCACAACAAGGAATCAAATTTTTCCTTGATAAATCTCTTTTCTTGACGGAGAAGCTGAATGGCTTCTAAGATCAATGGATTTGCCTGTTATTGATTTTTTTCTTTTTTTTTTTGTGGGAATTAATTATTAGATAAGTTCAACTCTTTGAAACTTTGCACTAAATAGGGACTGAAAAAGTATATGTGGCATGGAATTAATGAAATTGTAGTGAGTTTACTTATAAACCCTTTAAATTACATCTAACGGTATATATTATTATTAAAGAATGATATAACAGAAAAATTTGCTTAAAATATTTGTTTTTTTATGAGTTTTACAAATATTCATTGAATTATAATTTAATTTCGGTTTAAATGTTCATTTTCAAATTAATAATTGTTTAATTCTCCTTTTGATTCTCAGTATAATTTTAGATATTGCTTCTTATGTAAATGTAAAGGCCAACTAATCTTAGTGATTATCAAGACCAGCAGAATTTGCTATGAATATTTAATGTTTGAGGGGTTAATACAGGCAACCACATCTGCATCAAATAACAACCTGTAGGTTAAGCGTGACATAGAATGAATGTGTCCGATATAGATGAGCAGATTAGAGTTGATGTGAATACTCAACTGATAACTGATTCGAATATCTTACTGAAAACATGCAATAAACTTCAGTATTTTTGTTGGACTCATGAATTAATAATTTAAGCTAAGATGTCCATGAATTATTGCTTAATCAAACGGTCAATTTAGAAATATTTATTCTTAGTGTTATCTTAGATACCACTAGATTATACAGCCTAATATTAAACAATGTACAAAAAAATAAGTATAATTAAATATTGGTGGGTATAAGTTCTTTTATCTCTCTTTCTTTATTCTCTGATCGAATTGAATTGATAATTGACAAGGAAATTTTAAGTTTAATTTCAGTTTACATCACTTTCAGTTATTCATGAGTTTCAGCATCCACGATGTAATTTCATCTCAGCGCCATTGAGCCAAAAACATTCATTCATGGTTCGAAGATTATTCATGATGATGTCCGTGAATATGATTAGATCATCTAGTTTTTTCAAACACTAATCTCCTTTAATATATGAGTAACATAATATAAAAACGTGCGTGAAATACTGAACTAGCAATATTTTTCTAACACCGAATGGTTGTAAATGTAAAAGGTTGCTCAAGGACGTCTAACTATTTTTTGATATAATGCTAAATTGAGTTTCCGCTTTCATTTTGGCAGTAAGAACACCGCATATTACAAATATCTCACAACATTTAGTTCATCCTTATAATTTTATATCTCATTGTTAAACTAAATATAATTATTAATTTAATATTTGAATATAAAAGGTGTTAATTTTTATTTGGTATAATTGTATAAGAAAATATCTGTTTCATATCTAAACATTTATATAATATATGTTAGAGTCTGTAAGTAAGCAAGAGCGATTATCGTGTCTCTTTTTAATCTTATCAACTTGGAAATACGAGGGATTTTTTAAACTTACACTGAATATCTCTCTTAACTATAAATCAGCATTTGCTGCATTTATCAAAGCAGGTATCTAGATAAATTACCTAAAAACGACCATTTAAATAAATTACTCGACGTGTGTGCCTTTAATACGTCACACAAACACAGAAAGAGTAAAAATCTTTTGAGAAATGTACTTCTCATTTCTATTTAACAAACGCCCCCTCCTTTTAGCATTCTTAAAATGCCTAAAGAAGCATTAGATGGTGTTACACCCCCTACTGTTAGGAGTGGCAAAAGGAAAAAAAAATATTATTTTGATAAATGGCAACGTGGATGATCTGCCCCTTCCTTTTCTCCGAAAACCAGCAGCGTCTTGTTTTATGGGAGGGCTATTTATTGGAAAAATGGCTGTCATGATTTTCAGCAGGATATTGCAAGGCAGCTTGGGACTTGAGTTATTATCAAACCGTGGCAGAAAAAGCTGAGGGTTTTACCTCATTACGCTGCTGGATAACAAATTGTTTAAGCAACGTTTAGTATAAATTCTACGCAGGTTTTAAAGTTTGTATTAACCTTAAATATCAGTGATTTCAAGCTTTATGTTTTTCTTTAAACAACGCAAATATTTATCTTTACATGCAAATGAAGCACACAATTAATTTGCATATAAATAGTTATTTCAGTAAATGAGAAAATAAAAATTATAAACTACTCTTAAACATTATTGTTTGGTGTTTCTTAGAGATTGTTTAATAACGGTTTCACTCGAATGTAAAATGAGCCATACGTTACTGGTAAAATAGAAGTATCACAACATTTTAAATCGTAGTTAGTGTTAAAAAGCGTAACTAATAAAATTTTCAGTTAAAAATTTATTGAAAAATTCGTAAAAATAAAGCGAATTAGATAACATTTTTGTTTCTAATATTGGGCACACTTGAGTAATTAATCCATTTGCCGCAACAAGGCCTGAAACTGATACTCATTTTATCGTTACCCATTGGGCACCTGGGTACCGAGTCACGGAGGTACGAGTAGCATCGCCAACGCCACACCACCACAAACCCGTTTATAGGGTGGGCCACATGCATCCATAATCTGAGGAAAGGACAAGAAACACAGAGAAAGAGAAAGTACATCCATGCCCGAGCCGGAATTCGAGCCCAGGTCCTCCCCATCCGTAGTCATAACCACCAGACAGGGGGGGGGGCGGCGAAGTAGGAAACATTTGGTGATGCATATTAAAAATTATTTATATTTGAATTTATGAAAATTATTTATATTTTATTTTATTCTTTATATTTGAATTTAATTTAAAATTAATTTTTAAGAATTTAATTTTAAATATTACTTTAAAATATTTTCATCAAATTCAAATCAACTAAATTAAGAATAATGAGTTTTTCTAAAATTTTAGCACATATTTTTGCATACAGTTTAATACACAAATAGAATTTAATATATTTTGAAATATCAGTACACTGCAAATCCATTAAATCAATTACTTTATTACAAATGTTAATAAAAACAAACTGGCAATAATTTTCTTTATAATTCAACGGCATTATTAATTAATATGTAAGTGGAATTGCTATAACGTTTATCAACTTTTTCTCATATAAAATTTTAAATTAAACACAGAAATATGTTTACTTCATATTATTATTATATTTTTCTCAAGAAGTTGAATACATGCTCCATAATAATGGATTTTACTATAAGTAAAATAACGTTATTTTAAGCTAATAAAAGCTTAATTATAATTAATATAAATTTTTATTTATTTATCACTCAAGGGTTGTGATATATATGTCAAGAAAAATATTCATTGATTGATTGATATGTAAACAAAAATCAGTGGTCTATATTAGTTCTCCAACGCTTGGAAAGGATGATTTAAAAAACATGTAATGTTAATTAAAGAACGTAGAATTTTGTATTTTAGTGAAATTATACATTTTATGGAGTATTCTAATTTTTTATAATATTTACATCATATATTTATATAATTTATTGGTTTAAATTTATAAATTTGTAAGTTTAATTTGATTTCAGTTGTATACATTAAAACTTAATTGCAATAAAAAAAATAAATACTTTCCTCAAGATGCTTTTAATTTAAATGTATAAGATTAAAATATTTTGAGCTTCTTTGATATTGAGGTTTAAATAACAACTACTTGAAAGCAAAGGTCTCATATAAAATTTTATTTTTATTATATGATATTATTCATTTTCAGAGAGTTTACAAGTACAATATTATTTTTATGATTTTCCTACAGAAACATTTTTTTTTTAGAATTTTTACATTTGTAATCATAGTACCTTCTCAGTTGCCCTTGACGAATTGATTTCTATGAATATTAATCGATATATTTTGTCTTGCTATTTAATATAAAAAACTGAGCAGAAAATTTATCCTTCTATCAGAACTTATTATTTTTTTCAATCACGCGGTTTAATCCTACAGGATTAAATTTATATTGATAACTGTGAACCTTTTTCGCTCACTTGGCACGTTGCCACATTCTTTGTAACGATAATTTAATGGTTGAATTCTTTAGGAAAAACCTAATTTATTATCGCTATTTGGAAATGCATGAGTTTGTGTCTTTATAATTCATATACGGATTACTATCTCGCTGCTAGAATTAACTTCAGACAATAGTGATCTAATTCGTAAAAACAACTCCTGTAAGTTTTTAAAAGCAATCTTTTTGGATTTATTTATAATTAATTAGAACTTCGATAAATATATATGTTCTGTTTCATGTTAAATGAAGCGAAGTATTTTAATTAATTTTTACGTAAATAAATAGAAATATTGACTTTATTGTAACACTGCCCATCTTCAAAATGTCCAAAAAAAGCTTATAAATAATTATTTTAAACTATACATTACTTACACGAAACTATTTTTATGTTTAAGATTTATATACTTTTTATCTTGTTGTTATTTTTTATACTTACGAATAATTCTACTTGATAAGTTTTTCATTCTAGACATTTTAATTCCAAATGCTACGAACATTTCTATACCACCTAGGTTGAGTGTGTTAAACAGTTAAACATTGCCTTGCTAAAAAAAAAAAAATTGGGACAGTCTTAGTATCCACAAGATGACCAGGTCATTTAGTGAAATTTTTACTTTTCTTGAATCACCCTAAAACATATGATCAAATATCAAGAAAAAAACACATTCACTTTAATTCAATAAATTTGAGAACCGTAAACTATGATTCTCTTAAATTCTGCTACGATAAAGAAAATTTTTTATAGATTAATTGATGCATCGAATTCAAATAAAAAGCTCATAAATTTTACATTTAGAAAATGTTTTTGATATAAACTAAAAATCTTATAAACTACATTATGTTGATAGCAGTTCCTTTTTTATTAATTTCATTTAGTTATTTTAAACACTTATAATTAACAATAATGTGTACAAGGTTTCAGAAGAAAAAATTATTTGGCAAATTTGAATATATTTATTGTAAGCTCTTAAAATCTATGCTTATTTTTTTACAAAATGTTTTTTGTATCATATTTTTTATGACTATTGGCAAATTCAAATTTTAAAACTATAAAGCACTATTATAGATTTTATATTAGATTTTTTTAAAGAAAAACATAATATTATGATAAATGAATGACCAGGTTTTAATAATTTCTCTTTTTACCAATAAGGTTAAGAATATTTAAAAAAGTGTACATCTACTTCATAATTAATTATTGCATAATAGATAAGCAACAATAAGCATGCAAAGAGCATTCAATAACGTTATAAATATTTAGAATAAGCCTAAGCATTAAGCATGAAAATATATCAATGAGCATTAGATTATAATAAGCATGAATAGAGCATCAATAAGGTTATAAATATTTTGAAAAATACTCATCTAAACTGTGTATTTATAAATACAATCAATACATAGGGCATAAAATAAATGCATAGAGCAATAGATTAACATATTTCTCAAATAAATGAGATCATATCAAATACATCTGCTATCTAGAAATAGTTTTTCGTTTTTACCACATATAGATTCCTCAAATAACTTTTACATAGTTATTAATTTTATCACACAATGCACATAAAAGTATATATATATATATCAAATCTAGTGAAAATAATAATCAATGTACGTTTTAAATTTCCATAAAATTTTAAAAAAAGATTTACATTTTTCTTTTATATGGTAGGTTATTGTTATCTCATTCAAAATGCCACGGTACATTGTATTTAGTATATTATTTATAGTTTATCTACATTTCTTTCATATATTTACGTCCTGGAATATGAAACACATTCTGATTTCTTTTTTTAAAGCATTGCAATAAAAATTATTATAGTATTCAATCATGAATATCTTATTAGAAATATCTTTAGATGCGTTATCTACAAATGCTGAACAGATTTAAGCATGCATCGCACATAAATCACTCTTAACTCCTTTCTTCCTTTTACCAGAGCTGCACAAAGACTGAATCTGTCCACCAAGAAGAAGAAACGAGGCGATCCCGAGCGGCCAGTCTTTCGGACAAGCTTCAGGGATGTCATTAAGACACATCCACCTCCAGTTCCCCCGGGACTCCTCCGGATAACTGGACGCAAGGAAGTGACCGGCGTGGGCAAGGTGAGTGACCAAAGTGGAACATGTCTAGATGATTGTATTCGTGGAAATGGATGGACGGGTTAGATTGTTTTATTTGATTGCTGCTTTTTCTTCCTTTTATTTCGGTGCTGCTGTGGGTAACAGCGCAATTTTTCTTATCTAAGCAACTAGTGATAGTTGGTGAATATTTTACGAAATTTATTTTTATCGATTCATTTATTGTATCGTTTGTATTTAGAACGTTAATTTATTTAATGCTTCATTATTTAGTTTTCTATTTAGTTTTTATGTTTAGTTATGTGGATAACATATCAAATATTTTTTTGTAGAAGCAATGAAAAGAATGATAGATATTCAACATATTACTTTAATAGTGATTATTTTCACGTGTAATAAAAGAGACAGCATTAAACTTTATAAAATAACATTTATTCTGATCACTACCCGAAGTCTGCAACGTTATTGGTGGTTAATAATTTGTAAATTTCCTCCTCTTAGATAAATTATGTTTCTTATTTTGCAAGAATTATTCATTCAGAAATGATCATCAAAAAAGAAACTTCTCTAAAGTTCCTTTTGTTGTAAAACACAATATTTATTGGGAAAACACTTGCGATATATATGAACTTTGTTTTTCGACTTAATCTCCTCTTACAATTAGACATTTATGGGATTTGATTTCCAACTATAGAATTCTTCTGCAATATCTCAATTTTTTAGTTGAAGCAACAATGTGAAGATGGGCAAAAACGTAGTAAAAGAACCTAATTCTGCTAGATAGCATCTTTGCTTGATTAAATAAAGTGTATAATACTATAAAACATTTTAACTCCAATTTAATCAATTTCCACTAGCTGAGTACATATTATTTTGCATGCCACAAGAACTTGTTTATAAAATTTTCATACAAAGAAAAAAAAGTTTTACTATTTTTATGTATTTTTAATTTTATAGGCTTATATACATTTATCTTCAAAAAATGTTAATAACATTTATGTTTTGAAAATAGATTAGTGGTTTTCGTGGTATCTTGTGGGTTAGTTTTCTCACATACAAAAAAAATTAAAATAATAGACAAGTATAGTGAAAATTTAACATAAATTAATTTAACTATCATATTAACTAATTTACAACGAAAATACTTTATACAAATAAATATAAATTTTTTCACGCGTTTTACAATAAATTTATGAAAATTTATTTTATGTTTACTCTGTCATACACTAAATACCTCCATTTAAAACATTTACAAATCACTAGAGAAAAAAGCATAAATGTTTAATGATTTTTTTTAGAATTTTTATTTAAATATTAGTATTGAAAAATGAAAACAATCCTCAAAAGCATATTAACGAATACAGTACATTTCATTTAAATATGTTAGCATATAAATGACTTAAAATTTTATTTTGTCACATATTTTATTCGAAATTATTAAGTTTAAAAAGTTATTATGTGGAAAATGTACCTCAATAAAACTATTAACTATTGAAACATTAATGTTAATAAACAATTCCTTCATACATCTTTAAAATATTCTAATGAAATTAATATAATTTTGATTTTTTAAATACTTTTATGATAATATGATTAAAAATGAATAAAATGTGTTATTATAAATTGTAAAATAAATGAATGACATATAATATTAGTCATAAAAGTTTTCCCACTGAGCTTTTAGGATAACAATGTTATTAAATATACATACAAATTTTAAATAAACATTCCACTTTTAACGCTATTTAAAATTTGTAATTTAAATTTTTAACTTCAAAATTGGTAATTTAGAAATCTTGAGTGATTTCTATTAATTTATAAATTAAAATATGTGTTAATGTTTTCGTTTAATCGTTCAGATTAAATGTTTGTTTTAAGTCATTTAAATTGAATGAGATCTTTTAATTTTGAAGCCTCGCCTTTGATGCGAGGTATGTATTCCTTTTTCATTATTTTATAGCTTGTGAAAGGAAATTTCTTTTTCATTTAACATTAATCACTTAGACGGGTTGTAATTAAAACAGCATATCAAATGATTAAAGTTATTTAATTAAATTCGTCTCAAATGAAATTTTCAATTTAAATTATTATCTTGAAATGAAAAGATTCTGATATAATTAAAAATTCAACATTAAATACATTGCCATTAAATTTCTTAAAAGTTCACTTTCCATGACAACTGTTTACTTTCATTTCGTCATAAAATAATTCTCAAATTTAATGCTTAGATTTTATCTTGAAAAATTTGCATTTCTTGTCAAAGAAATTATTTTATTAAAAATAAAGAATGTTTGGAATTACAACTATGAAACATTTATGTTTTCAGAGAATTAGTATACTTTCTTGTGTTCTAATAAGTTATAAGCACAACATTGTCCGGAACTCATGAAACTTTAAAGTAAATCTGCTGATACCATTAGCCACGGGGAGCTGAAGTATTTTAAAGACATTTCTGAAAAGCAGTACTTAATTTACGCCTAATCATGCTTGACCAGTAAAATTCATGAATATGTTTTTACACGGAGATTAATTAATGTATGCTAATTAAAAATTAAATCGACATTGGTGCAATAAGACGTTATCACGGAAAAAAGAGACATTTTCTACAGGATTTGGAAACTGTTAGAAAGCTATAGCTTATCAACATGAAGATATGTCCCTATAATGTTGATACTTTTTCCATGAATAAAGAGTTGTAATTATTATCAGTGATAGTAATTCACAAAATAACAATTTCAATGATTGTATATAAACGAAATACCAATATATTTACAAAATTTATTACAATTTTGTGTTACGAGATACTTAGTGGGAATTAAATACTACAACTAATGAAAAAGTATAAATTAAACAAGAAATAAATAAAAACACTCTTACTTTCAAAATTCTTGTATCATACTTATGAAAACATATAAGCCGTTGCCTGATTTGAAACATTTGTATACTTTCTTCAGTATCATTGTGAAAGAGAACTTTTCTTGCGTCCTAGACTGATGGAGCTGACATAAGTGCCTTCAAATTTGCAAATGTAAGATGGTGCAAGATCAGCCAACAATTTTCAAGTGACTTGTTAATCATAATCTTTATTGACCATGTTTGGCAAATGCTAATTGATGAAAAAGTGCAGGGCAGTTCTTGGATATAGGCAAATGGCCTTACGCTCCTTCACTCGAGATAATTTATTTATATGCAATATTTACTAATTTAAAAATTACCATATGACATATTCTCGCAGGAATCAAAGATATTTTTGCCAACGATATTTGGTCAGGAAATAACATTGACTGTTTAATCGAATTATACAATCTGTCGTACGACCATAACCAGAACAAATACCAGACGATCTTGTAAAACGTGATGTCAGACTTAGTAAATAGTGCTTTCTCTGATTTTCTGATGTATGAGCTGTTCCAGCATAAATCAGAGCTCCAATCGATTCTTAAAAAGAAGAATGGATTATCTAAACATCAATTTACATAGCTAGAACGAGTGGCTCTGTAAGTAGCTCCAATTACCGTATAATTGCTACCTTGCTGTGCATTGATTTCTGTTTTTTTGTCGGAACAATTTAAAAGTCTGATATATGGGACTCTTCTTAGTATTTAAAGGGATTTAGATGCAAAATTGCAGCTGAGAGAAATCACATTATACCAGGAATATTTAAGTATCACTTATATGGTAGATTATTATAAAATTAATGTTGTAAACTTACATTTGAAAAATACTTTAAATTATATTTTGTACAATAGCTTCTATTTCATTTAATGATATTTTGTAAAATTTTAGTAATGTATAATTTTTATAGTTTTATGTCACACTAAAAAAATTATTTTTTAAAATCGTAAAAATGACAAAAAATATAAGATAATTCTCGTATATTAAGCCTAATTTTTTTTACAAGTTAATAAACATTTTTGCAACATTGGTTCATTATACACTTGAATAAAAAGTATTGATGCCCGTTTTTCTTTCTTCCAATTTTATTTGTTTTTTTATATGTTCCTACATCACACAATTTGTGTGAATTAGTTTATTTAAATGACTATTTTTGATCAGGAATACCATACATAAATATAGCCGATTAAATTAATCTATTTCAAGTAAAGTAATTTTTTAAAATGTATGAACACAATAGACGCTATTTTTAACCATAACTATTTTACAGTTAACTATAACTTATGTTAACTTATTAAATTCATCTACTTAATTTTGACAGATTTAAATTTTAGTACTCAATATACTTTTAATTTTTCTTAATAAATCATGCATCATTGCAATAATTTCGATCTTTCTTTTCTAAATGTATATGATATGCAAGTTATTTGAAAATATAATTACCATTTATCTCATTAGATTATTTAATTGTATCACGCAATGGCATACAATCTCATCTGATGTCCTTTTCAAAATTCAACCAAAATAAAATTTCTTGAACTTCAGTAGATGACTATTCAGAGTTAGAATTTTCGCCTGATATAAGTTCTTGGTTAATATTGGATAAAAATTTACTTTCTTTATATAACGTAAATGTCTTCCGAATTGAATCTTAAATATAAAACAAGTTAAAAATGGTAAAAAATGTTATCAATTATTTTATGCATGTATCTTCCATCTTCAAGCAAAAGTCATACTTCACACTTGTGAGGGGATGCTCTGTTCTATATTGGAAGACACATTTTTCTGACTTCATTCGCCCAATCATGGAGGGGCAGGCTTGGCTACGTCAAGTATTATTAGTAACAACAACAACATGTACATCAATTAAAAACGAAATTCACCATTTGTAATGTGATTTCCATGTATGCAATACATTGTTTTGTATATTAAACAAATATAAGCTTATAAACAGCGAATAATTATTTGGATCTTGTACGATGAGATTGATTTCTATTTCTCCTGCAAATTGTTACAGAATTCTGAATGTTTCGCATAATATATACTATAATTAGAATCTCCATTTACTTTGCTCTATCCGGAGCATATCTTAGGCTTTATTTTTATACATCAGAAACATTTCATGTTAAATCAAAGTAAAAAAAATAACCACTTGGGCAGTACATTCATTATGCACCACGAAAAATTAAACCAAAATTTACTGATAACATTAATGATTACAAATTCAATATTTATTAATGACAATTTTCATTTTATAATAAAATATTACTACACAAAAAATCCAGACCGTTTGAGCAGCATTTTATATACCACGTTCTTTATTAACAGGTAAAGGTGATGCTGCGTATGTGCCCATCTACTGAATCTGGAACTGCTGATACTTCCTACATGTCTATAGATAGTCGGAAGAAGCAAGTAACTTTGTATGATCCAACCGTATGTGGACAAGAAACTTCAGGAGAAAGGCACGCTGGTGTGGCTGCACCTAAAATGTTTGCATTTGACGCTGTTTTCTCACCGGATGACAATCAGGTAAGATTTTTAATAAAATCAACACTTTTCTATATATATATATATATATATATATATATATATATATTAGTTTGGGGAAAAAGTAATCCATTATTTTTTCCGTAGACGTCTGTAGTGATCGATATCTCGTGAGGTATCTATCAAACAATTTCAGATTTATGCTCGTTGAAAAGGTGACATTTGACACTAAAATATCCTCTTGCGGTTTTTTGTTTGATTTATTCAGTTACGAGTACAAGGTTTTAAAAATGGAAGACAACAAACAGAAAATTCGATACATTTTCGTTTTTCTCTTGTAACGGCGAAAAAGATAGCCGGGTGGCTAAAATTGTGAAAGGTGTTTATCGTCCTATATAAGACTGTAACAACCAGTTACGTACAATTTTTGTTTCGTCGATTCCGTTCGGGTATTTTTGATGTTAGAGATGCACCTCGCATGTGGATACTGCATTGTCGGAAATGTCTATAAAATATCAAAAATGATTGAAGTTAACCGCATGTCAGCAGTCGTAACGCACAAGACCTAAAAATCTACATGAAAGTTTTTTTAAACCTTTTTACAAAGTGAATCCAAAAAAAGTTACATAAAGTTCACGTAAAAATAATGGATTTCTTTTTCCCCAACCTAATATATATATAATTTATTTGATATTCATTGCTAATGTTGTGCATTAAAAAATACCATGCGATCTAACTATAGATAATTGAAGCTTAAATCTTACTACCTGGATCATTTTGTGACCTATCAATAATTCTACATTTTGAATATTTTCTGTGTATCGGAGATGAATAATTCCATATTTGAAATGATATCTGAATATTCATTTTTACTACATGTGTATATTCATTCATTTGCATATATAATATATTGCCTTTATTAATTTTTATTAATTGTATATTTTATCAATATCCTCTTGACTTCCTTTGATTTCCTGCTTCCATAACTTATTAAAGAATGTTAAATAACATTTTAACTACTAATGTTCAAGAAAAAGCTAGTTTATTTCCATGAATTTTAAAAGTAAATTATATTAACGACTATACCGTTATAAAAATTATTAATAACTGTAGCTTGACTGTTGAATGAACTAATGAATATCACTAATATCCAATTTAAGCCTAATGAGTTTCACTACATATTCAACGATATCACTATCAATATATTCTGGAATATGTAGTAGTTCATTTGAAACAATAATTAATCAAGTATTACTTTGGTTAATTACGAGATTTAGTTTGATCAATCGAATGATCAAAGTGAAATTTACAATTTGAATTCTAGTCTTTAATTTATGGTATCCTCAAACATAATGATCAATAAATCCCACAAGATGCATTTGATAATTGCTTTGGGTAAATTCCAATAATTTTGATTGCCTATGTGTATAAACTACTATCGATATGCTTTTACTTTTGTAATTAATCGTATGAATTACCATTTTAAGAAACTTTTGGCAGAAATTCATTTCCTAATTTAAATTAACTTATTTCAAAAATAACTAAATTAGAAACACATTTAAATGGTAGCAGATGAAATAAAAAGCTTTTAATAGCATTTTTCTAATATGAATAATATTCACAATTTGAAACAGTTAGTGATTATCAATTATGAAAAATGAAGTTTCATTTTTCTTTAAAATATACATTGAAATGAGGTTATTCATTATTAAAAAGCTGACAAGATTACATTATTGTATCAAATACAAATATAAAACTGTAAATCTTCATTATATTTTGAGTTTACGATATTTACGTTTTCTAATAGAATAATTTCAGAATACTTTGAATTTAAATATAATATGAATGTTTATTTTCTACAGAAATTTTCCACTCCTTAATATTTCTAGGAAGCATATTTATATTTGTGATTCTACTAAATGTCTTTTAATAATTTAAATGATTTAAAAGATTCAATATACATTTAAAATAAAAGAAAACGTTTGTAAAATTCCGATGGAAATTTTGGGAAATTACATCTTGTAGACTTAGAGTCGACAATTGTAAATTCAATTACACTAATTACTACTGCTTCTAGTCCCAATTAAAGTGAATGGCACGACTCAAACTCTAATTACATAAAGATCCCTCTATTTTCCGAAGATCATTTCCATTAGTTTCCTACGATTCCAAATTCCCTTTGACTAAAAACACTTTGATCCCAAATTATCATTCGCCTTCCCCTTACGTCGATCCAGCCATCCACGATAGATGCAAATGACTGGGGCCTTGATCTCTAATGATCTTCAGTCCAAGTCAGGCCATCAAGTCAACGAAGATTAATTATCGGGTGCTAACTCAGTCAAAAGATTTTTCCCCATCTCTTCTTGCCGATTGCTTTTGTGTGTTGATGAAAAATCCCCACCACTCCCTGAAATGTTAGCTTCTAGGATTATTTTTCGACTTAAGAGAGAGGAAAGGCTGAAATCTTGACAGTGACGGATTTCCCTCCAAGTCATCGCAAGGAGGATTTTAAATCCCCATCACCATCGCAGGACGTGTTTGTCGAGGAAGAAACGGTGGGATGTTTGGCGAGATTGAAAAAAATATATTTATTGGGACACGGGACACAAAACTGCGAAAGATAAATGGATATAGCTCAGAACCAGTGACAGGTTCAGATCGTTCTGAATCTTATAAATAAACTTTGATTATAAAAATGGAGATGCATTTGATCTTATTTAAATAGTACTTTTCCTTCTAATACTTTTTCAACTAAACTATTTTTTAAGGAAAAAGTTTCCTAGTTCTTGAGAAAAATAGAATATGCAAATCAAGAAGATTTATATTGCTTTTTTTCAAAGAATTAGTTATTTTTTCTTTGTATTTTCCTGAGATTCAGTTTTTACAGTCATTTATTTCATCTCGTTTCAAGAAATACTTTGACTGAATTATAGTATTTGCAGTACAATAATAAATAATTGAGTAATTCTTCTCAATTATTTATTATTGTACTACAAATACTATAATTCAGTCAAAGTATTTAAGTAATTCTTAAATATTTTAGAATAAATATGAATTTTTCCATACATAAAAATTTTAAGACTTTTTTGCTTTATTCATAATGGATATTAGGCATTAAGAAACAATAAACTTATATTTACTTTAGCTTCTGAAATTTTAAAAGTAAGATCACAATATGTAAAATATCATTACACTTGAAATAAGGAAAAAAATAATAGTTCTCATCCTCTAATATTGCATTTCAATAAATATACTGCTTTTAAATCCCAGTATCATAATTTCTTAATAGATTCATATAAGAAAAAACGCTTCCAAGTTCCTTAAAATTATTTAAGATTTATTTGCACAAAGGTAACATTTATAAACTAGAAGAAAAATAAATACGATAGTTCAAGTAATAATGCTTGACTTTAATTGACACATTTCTCTTGAAACCATATAGAATCATGGCATTGGAAACTAAGATTGAATTTCTTAAACATTTTGTAAACTTATTTCATTGTTTAGGATGCTACAGTTTTTATAGAAAAAAAATCATTGAGATAGTTACAGTAAAATTTTATCTATGAAGCTAGTTAATCAAAACTTAAGATGGAACAATAAAAAGACGATATTGACATAAAATACACTATTGTTAACTTTAGATAAAAAAGCTTTTTTATCACTTATTTCCTTCTTTTATATTTTTGCAAATATGACCGAAATTAAAACAAATTTAAGTGAGATTTTTACTATGAATGTTAAATTTGACACAATGTCTACCATTGTAAGATATTCTGTATATGAGAAAATTTAATTTAGAACTCAAACACAATTAATGTCTAGACAACGAATCCATGTCCTATAAGATAGAACTTACTGTCCACTAAATTTGATCAACGTGTTTCTCTGTTGACCATTGCTCCCGAGATGAGGAGCATACTGACGGAAAATCTGTCAACTGCATCCTAATTGCTGTCGACATATGACGATGAAAGGTTAGGAGACGATCGATTATTATAGGTAACGTATTTTTCTCCTTTTTCTACAGGCTGAAGTGTGCTCTAGCTCCTTGTGTGATGTTATCAGCTCTGTGGTTGGTGGATCTGACGGCTGCCTCTTCGTCTACGGTCACTCCAAGCTGGGTAAGAAAAATAATGAATTTAATTTTGATATTAGTTACAATCTAAGGATTTTTTGTAATAGAAAACATGTGTTATTTGCTGTTTAATATATATATATAGTTAAGTGTATGTGCATTCTTTACTTAGTACCATGATACTTTCAATAATGATCAGCAGAAAATCATTATGATTTCTTATAGTTGACTCAAATTTATGCCCCGTTTTCGATTCCATTCTTGAAATTAATAGAAAGGGATTCGCAAGGAAGTCCTCCTTAATAAATTTTCAAACACTAAATAAGGTGTTGGGGGTTAGCCTGGTTGACACCGCGTTTACAACAGGTGGGATAAAGCTTACGATTACTTTCAAATTTGCCGCCTACTCTGTCTAGTGGTTAGCATACTTGACTGCGGATAGGGAGGTCTGGGTTCGAAGCCCGGTTCGGGAATGGATGTACTTTCTCTCTCTCTCTCTATTTATCCTGTTTTTGTCCTTTCCTTGAATGAATGGAGTATGAATGGTTGCCTACCCTATAAACGGATACCTATGGCATGTGTGTTCAGAGGTCAAGTCAGTCTTCTGCCCTTGTGGTTCCTCTCCAAAAAAGAAGCTGCAAACTACCCTATGCCAGATCTTCTGGACCTGGTGTGGGCTTTAGTGTACCAGGGGGATAAGCAACAACAATTTTAAATTAGTCAAATTCACACCCAAAATCTCAGATTTGAAAAGAAAAGAGCTTGAAATGTAATGCTTTTTATTACTTGAGTTTGGTACATTTTGAGCTGACAGATAACTATATAGTGATGCTCCAACATTCACAAAAATCTCAGAGTTCATTGTATCGTGTTTGAATTTTGGGAATTTCGTTATTCTACAGTAATGGTAAAATATGTGCACTAAATATTTTTAAACTGCCCTCTCTTATTAAGAAAAAATTATCTATTAAGAAATTAGTGACGAAGCCCCACATGACTGGGATTTTAATTTGATTCAAGAGAGGTGACTTCAATGAATAAATGAAGATTGTCTTATCCAAATACATTAATTATATAATTAGATAATATTAATATGAAAAATTTTGATTATTTGAGGAAACATCATGTTGAGCCATTGATGTTTTTATTGCTTTCATTCTTTGGGACACATAATTGTCACGAAAATTTTATGTGTGGAAATGTCTCTCTCTGGAAAGTAATAATATCTGAATCTTAAAGAAATTTTAATAAAAAGAAAAAAAAGTAACTCCATAAGATATATATGTCAGTGTCAAAACGTCTAGATTTTTGTAATGCAGATATATATATTTTTAAGCTAAGCAACCACCATCATTTGTTGTACTATCTGTTCGACTGCCCGCTCTTCTATCAGACATTAAGAGAGCTTACATTTATTAGAATGTTTTTTAAGAACTTGTAACTTTACAGTTCTCCATAATTTTATGCAATGTAAAAATTGCTATTTGATTTCCTTATCTCTAGAAATATTCAATATATTGTAATGTCACAATAACATTCATAGCTAAATAAAAAAGTTTTTCATTTTTCCATAAAATCTAATTATGAAGGTACTATCTTCGTAACTATAATATCTTCATGTGTAGAACACCAATTATCATTATTTGACACAGAAACTTTTATATATTGTCTGTTGTTTTGCATAACTTGATAACAAGAATCCAATAGCTCTATCTCATTAATAAAAATATTTTAGCCTTTGATATTTTATATTCGAAATTTGGTTTTTCTCCATTATTCAGATAAAATCCTCCTTTTTTTTATCGTTATTCTGCTTTAAATTGTTAGTTTTAAAAAAATTCCCCCATTTTTAGATATTTTGTATAAATATATAAAAATAGTTCTGTTCTTAGTAAAAATTATTATATTATTTAGGCAAGACGAATACGATGATAGGCAACAGCAATTCAGCACAAGAGCTTGGTGTGATACCTAGTGCAATCTGGTGGCTCTTTCGTGCAATTAACGAACACAAGCACAGAACTGGAGCTCGGTTTTCTGTCAGAGTGTCAGCCGTTGAGGTTTCTGGGAAAGTGGAAGAGTTGAGAGATCTTCTTGCAGATTATGCTGCAGGTAAAATATATTTTTAAACAGTTATTTATATGTTATAAAAACAATATCTTTAGAAATCTATTTGTTTTTCATTTGTATGAACAATATTTGTATCAATTTGAATTAAAGTTACTGTGCTTAGATCTTGAGATTTATGTGTGGTTTTGTCTACTTTTGTGTAAACAGCGTTTTATTAAGAAAAAATGACTAATTGCATTTGTTTTAATAATATTCATTAATAACGGAAATTTTGTTGCAACTAGATAATTTTGGTTAACTTTGAAGTAAAAATTTCACACTTTATGAAAATGATTAATCATAAAATAAAGCAATTGTTTAACTTTTAAAAAGATAGATATCTTTTCTTTTGCACTTAAAACTTTATCAGTAATACTTTTCTATAAATAAAATATTTTCTTAAGAGCTATAATACATTAGATAAAAAATGTCCTATCTCACCTTCCTAACTTTGGAATTTCGAGTCATATGGTTCTTTAAAAAGCGTCAAATTGTAGGAAGGCATCTACTTATACAGCAAATGATGTAATTTCGTTTTTATCTAAAAGTTAAAACATAAAACAATATTCTTTTAAACGATGTAGAACAACAACGATTTAATATGAAGTTCCATATTGCTGTCATATATGCAAAGAAAAAGGTGAAATTTTCATTGGTTTATGTGTAAGTTTTAGCACAGACGCATCACGAAATGCTTAAAAATCTGTAACTAATAGTCATTAAGTTTATATCCATATCTATTAATGGATGCTGATTCTATAGCCCGCTGAATGATACATATATTTAGACGAAAGAGAAAGCATTTCCTTCTTGTCATTTTTACATGTTGAAAGAGTCTTAGAAGTCGTTTACGAACCACTGCCCTGTTTACGTGATTTTTCAGCATCTGTGCGCAAGTTATCGTCCATATAAAATTAAATTATCTTCCATATAGTATTAAAGCTTAGTTATCATTTAATTCAAAATAGAGGCTACTTTATAGTCCTATAATTGTTTTTTTTTTTCATATATCATTTAATTTTCAAGACTGGCTGGTAAAAATTAAAATATCCCATAAACACCAGAGTATATCTTTTGTCTGATCACGTATAATCTTTTTCCTATACTTCGATTTCTTTTTCATTTCTATAGCTATAAATGTTTCAGAATAACACGTTTGTGACGTTCTTTGCTAGGTATTCAGTATGATCTTTCTATTGCTATCAAAATTTTTGATATTTCAATAAATAATATAAAAATTGTCTACTTTAAAGCAGTTAATTCCTAAAAAAGACACATATTTAATCGATAAAATATTTAGACGCACTGCGAAATCAAAAAATTACTAGTTTTGCTTAGTTAATAGTTTTTTTTTAAAAAATATTGTAATTTTTATATATAAATTTAAAATTATTCAGTTTTAAATGTCTACATTCCCGAAGAAATAAATAACAGTTTATTTTGTGTATTTAAAAATTCCAATTAAAACTGAATATTTAAATGTCTTTTAAATTACCTAGCAAATCATTTCAAATTATTATTTAAAATTATATTGCTTAGTTTCTCTTTAATTTATATTTACAAAAAGTCTGTTTCTTCTCTAAACTGATCATGTTTTATTCATAAGATTTATTGATTTCATTACTTTTAGTATGCTTATATATATTTTTTTCCTGTTACGCAACAAAAGTTCCGCAGAACACATGATTTATCATTAAAAGGATTTTTTTTACAATACCCACTTGAGAGATGAATATCAATTTTAGATTTCACTCATTGCAGGTACCGAAGGGAGTGGATCAGCCCCAGGGGTGTACTTGAGGGACGATCCAGTCTTTGGATCTCAACTTATGAATCAGAGCGAGCTCAGAGCCCCAACCGCTGAAAGAGCCGCATTTTTATTGGATGCAGCTTTAGCTGCTCGGACATCAGGTAAAAGCTGGTTGCTCTTTTTTTTTTTTTAAATAAATACAGTTACCATAAAATATTTATGGTAGTTTGCATGCTTTTATTTGAAAGATACACAATAGCGGTTTATTCTCAATAAATACTTTCTAATAGTTATTAGAAAAGCATAATCGCAAAAAATTTAATCAAAAAGGTCTAACTGCTCTTACGTTTTGGTACAATATTACATTTAAGTAGTAAAGTGTTTTTTTTATAAATAAAAAAAATATATTGTTGATAATTGTTAGAAAGAATATTATTGGATTATAAATGTGCCCTTTATATGCATCAATCACTATATATGTACAAGGATTGGATATTTTTTGCTTATATAATGATACTATCTATAATTGTTTATTATGGATGTCTTACGTGTTTGCATTTTGATCGGATTGTGTTAAACTTAAGGGTTATTATATTCTCTAATTTTTTTAAACCAATCGACAAAAACAATTTTTTTTTATTTACATGACCATAGTGAAGTCCACAACAAATTTTTCATCATATTCCACTGTTATTCCCAACTATTGAGATTTTTAGCTTTTTATTCTGGATATGTTTATTATTTTTCAATCACTTTTTTCATAGAATAAGAAGCTTTAACCATGTTGCGTTATAAAACATCATTATAGTTATCCACAACGAGTGCATAAAACTAATATTTTTTTTTAATTTGACATTAAAATATCTCCAATTAAACATATTTACGGTATGTGAAAAAAATTCTCAGAAATTATTTTTCCACTAGACTTTAAAACTGGAATTTTTCTTTCAGAATATGTCAACATTTGACATTCGTTAGCTCACACTAGATATATTTTGGTTATTTACACAGCATGATATTTAAACCATTATTTTAGTATTTTCTCGCATATTTATATTTTTATAATTGATCTTCACAGTTCACTTATCTTGGAGTAATTAGGCTTACCAATGAATACTATGGTAAGAAACTCAGTTTTTTTATAAACATTAATAATGTTTTTTTGCGGTAAGGGTATATTAGAATTTACAAGATTACTTTCCTTACTTTTATTACTATCCTAAAGAGCAAACCAGAAGTCATTAATAAACAATATTTATGGCATTTAATATTAAACTATATGATTTTTTTCTTCATGATTTCTTTAATTATTGACTTTTGTATATCTTATTTTTTATAGAAAATTACCAAATTTAACGTAATTCACTGATAAATTACTCTCTTTCTCTATTTAAAAATCACCACTGGTTCAATATTATACCAATAATTCAATATGACTTTTCTCTGAGCATTTCTTACATCACACTGAAACCAATATTCGTGAATTTTAAATCTAGCTTTTATTATTATTATTATTATTATTTTATTTTATTTATTTATTTATTTTTTTTTTTTTTTGATGTTCAGCAACAAAATTTAGCATCGATCATGCAAAAATTAACATTTAAAGAAAAACTTTGAGTGATTACCAATCGAATCAAAAGTGATACACACAACTGACTCACAAACGTTGATTAGAAGAATAGCCTCTGTTCTGTCATGTACTATCATAAGATACATCTATATTAATTATTTCTTTATTCTACAATCTACTATCAACAGCTATGTTTACTTATCGTAATTTTTTAAAAAATATTTATTTTTAATTTTACTGATTCGAAAGATTATTTAGAGACTTCAAAAATACTTTACTGTCTATTTTAAGAGTTTTTAAGATCATTGGAAATGTTTTCTGAGGCAACATATTCTTCCAATTAAAAAAGTAGCGCTTTCATAAACATATTGGTCATCTAAAAATATTTGTTTATCTCTAATTTAGAACTAGTAAATGCAATGCCAAATTGTTCTCCATAAGAGTTGTAAGAAATCTGAATTTTTACTTACATTCTTAGTCTTTTTTAATTACTTCAAATACAAGATATTCATTGTATCCATAAAGAACAGACAGTGTTGCAACAGAATCGAGTCTGAAGAAACAAGAAATATAGTTTTACAACTAGAGTTACTTCCAAATTCGCAAAAAAGGATTTGCTCTGTTTGGTAGGATGATTTATCAGTTTGCGGAAATTTGAGTTTGGAAAATCCATAATAAGCAAATTATATAAAACAACTGACAAGCTTAAGTGATTTTAAACAAGAAATACAAAAATTTGCTTTATTTTTTATCAATGAAAACAGCTTTTCTTTTTACACCATGCACTTGAAACAACTTTTGAAAGACAGAAAACAAACAGTTCACAAATAAAATATTGTTATTGGATACAAATCAACTGAATAGTTTTTTTCCAAACA
The DNA here is from genome assembly GCA_026290005.1 of Latrodectus geometricus. NCBI lineage: Eukaryota > Metazoa > Arthropoda > Arachnida > Araneae > Theridiidae > Latrodectus > Latrodectus geometricus. The sequence continues at coordinate 65,105 of JAPDSC010069817.1, forward strand.
ACTGACATTGGCCATGGTTTGATCCATAGCCAGTAATATAAAACAAAGTTTGATTCCAGAACCAAGATGTTTTGATTCCAAAATAAAAGAATTTACTTTTATTTTGGAAACATTAAAACATTAAAATAGCTTATCATGGAAAAATTTTTATTTTTGTTATAACTAATGAAAAATTGATGGAATTGGAATTT
>JAPDSC010069820.1:2318-44773 GCA_026290005.1 Latrodectus geometricus
ATATATATATATATATATATATATATATATATATATATATATATATAGATATATATATATATATATATATATATATATATATATATATATATATATATATATATATATATATATATGGCAAGATGTTGTTTGTTCATGCAAGTCACAAATATTTTAATGTTTCAACATCATCACTTCATATCCAATTTTACCAATGCGAGGGACTGATGTCGGATTGACTCACCTTTGAATTAGACAAATACGTTTTTCCGTAAGTACATGTTTTCATCTGATATGCCTCCCTGGTACCATCCATATGACGAATCTGACACAGTTTATCACATTTTATTTTTGTCCGATATTTAATCCTCAGGATTTCACCTTTTTTAAGAGTGACATTTTATGATGGGAAGGTTCACTAATCAAATCTACGCATTTTTATATGCAATTAATTTTTTTTCAATTTTAATTTGAATTTTTTCTAATCCTCCAATGTTTATTCTTCCTTTTATACTTTTAGCTATTTCTTATACATATCCAATATTTAATTTACATAAAGTTCCACATTTACTTTTACTGTCACACACTTACACTAGCTTCCATATCTACTTTTTTTAGTACTCGTAGAACATGAAAAATGTTATATATATATATATATGTAATGAGGGAGTAAGGAGATTAAGTAGAAATAAAAACAGACTAATTTAATATTTAAGCTTACTGAATTTAATTAAGAATAACAAATAGAAAAATTATTTACAAATTAAAGTTAAATTAACAAAATTGAAAAGAATAACAATCAGGCATCTTTAATAATCATCTTTCATCAACGCGTTCGTCTTTTGTCTTCAATCTCGCTCTCGTTCTAACGGGAATGTCCCTCTTGGCCAAAGCTTAGCGCGCTGTTACGTCATCTGACCTCTTATTGGTGGAATAGTTAGGAGTAAACATCGGCGCTGGAAACATCGCTCCGGCTCTCCTCTACACCGTTTCCGATCACACTCGGGCATCCTGATGGCTTTGGTCCTCCAAAGCTTGCACAAAGAAAGCAAAACAAACAAAAAGAAATCTAGAAAAAAATAAGTAAAGAATAAAATTATTCACAGGCGTCGTCTTTAATAGCCTATTTCTTGATGCCATTCGTCATTTTTGTTGGCGAGTTTCATCTTTCTTTTGCATCATCTTCATTATGAAAATCTTCTAAAAGAAAAAATAAAATTAAAATATTTGAAAAAAAATTTTTAATAAGAGCATCCGTTTATCATAAGTCCGTTTTCCAGAAAAGGGTCTTAAACTGAGACTAAAATGGTTGTTGTCCATTTAGTTCCAGGGCTTCATATTTTCAGCTGCAGTTGAGGTGTTATTAGGGCCTTCATGATTTCCGACTTTCACGACTTCATAACGATCTCGTTCTTTAACTGAAGTTATTTTGTAGGGTCCGAAAAATTTTGGCCGCAACTTTAATCCTGTACCGAACTGGGTTCTTTGTATTGCAACTAAATCTCCGACTTTATATATTCGAGGTGACTTTCGTTTCCGATTCAATTGGCGTTGGTTTTGCTGTTGTAGTTTCAGGATATTCTTTTTAGCTTCTTCTCGAAGTTCCTCTTTGTTTTTTATTGTGCCTGCTTGGTACTCTTCTTCGAGTAATTTCTTAATTCGATTAATAATCATCTTTCATCAACGCGTTCGTCCTTTGTCTTCAATCTCGCTCTCGTTCTAACGGGGAGGTCCCTCTTGGCCAAAGCTTAGCGCGCTGTTACGTCATCTGACCTCTTATTGGTGGAATAGTTAGGAGAAAACATCGGCGCTGGAAACATCGCTCCGGCTCTCCTCTACACCGTTTCCGATCACACACACACACACATATATATATATATATATATATTGTGGAATATGCTGAGCTAAGTGAACTTATTTGTGTAGCGCTAAAAGAACTTGTGAGTGATTATCGTAGTCTGGCGTAGCGTGTCCTCTTTTGGATTTTGTACCATTAAAACATAATCAATCAACTAAGTTATGAAAGCTTCAGCCAAGGTTGCTCCACCTTTTGCAGTGGCTTGAGCAAGTGGAAACAATTTTAAGAATCGAGTACACTATCTTAAATAATATTCATTATTTACCAGTTTCAGTTCGTAGAAGATGTCCAAGAAATTAATAGAGATAATCTCAATTTTCTGAGAATACAAAGGAATTCGAAGCAAAAACTTGCTAATTTCAGATTAGTAGCTTGGTAGCAATTACATTAAGGACAATTCTTTATTTAGTCATTAATATATCTTCTCATTTCAGTCCAGTAGAAACGTCCGACAATTCTTTAAAATGTGCTTTCCTTATAATGACCAGTCATTGGATCATGATGCCTTTGCATGATAAATTCACGATCTGAAGTAGGAATGACCAGTGAATTTTCTTAGAAATCTGCATCTAATGCATACTGATAGCGAATGTCTTGATGCATAAAAAATTCTTGACCAGTCTAGTTGTCAAAATCTTCAATTCTCTGGGTAATTCAATTCAAAACTTTCAATGATTTTTCTCAAATTTTCATAACTTGTATTGGGATTCTCACATGTCTTTAGAATTGACAGGCATGTCAGTTATGGCTATGTGGAAAACTACAAGGAGTTTCTTGTTCATAACAAATAAGGCGACAGAGAATGTCAGCAACATTTGCTTTTCCAAGTACGTTGTAAACTTGTATTTCAACTACTCGTCGAACAAGTCATCCAGTTAGAGACTAAATGAAGAAGCCATCTTCATGATTTTAGGTCAGGGACACAGTAGTTTCTGATCTTTCTAAATAACCACGAAACTTCTTTAGAGCCCACACAACAGCAAGAGCTCTTTCTGTCATTCAATAGTCGCGTTCTGTTTCCAAAAGACTCTACTTGCGTATTAAATAGCATATTCTATTCCATTACCTTAAAGTAATATAGTTCCAAGTGCATAGTTAATTGCACCTTTGTTATATTCCCATGTTGACTTCCTTTTTTGCAAAATAATAAGAGGTCACGAAATGTCAACAAATTTCTGTACATATTTCCGAAACCATGTACATTTTTGCAGAAAACTGAACATCTTAAACATTTTTGGAAGCGGAATTTTCTGGATAGAGGAAACTTTCAGCGTTAATTTCGATTTCTTTTCCGTGATCCAAATTCTCAATATTTGAAGCGAAATGGCGTTTCTCTCTGTTAGCTTCTTGTTTGAGGAATATCAATCTTTCAAAACTGCTTGGAGATCTGAGACATGTACGAAAGTTTCTCGCAAAATTAATTTATCATTTAAAAAAGTTAAAATTATATTATCAAGACCATTCCGAAAACGGTCTATAAATCTTGAATATTGCTAGCTTATTTTTAAATCTGAATGGTATTCGTAGATATCTATAAATTCCAGAAAGACATACAAATGATGTTTTGACTTGGTCATCTGAACGTTTTCTTGCTGATAACTTGATCTAAGTTTGATTGTTGATATGAATGGAGTAGGTTTTGCATCATGCAACAAGTTATTCATTCTCGAATGTTCATTGGTGTCATCACTATAATTGAATTCAATTTTCTGTAGTCCATACAAAGATGTTCTTTACGCTGCTGTAGTGAAAGTTGTGTTTCCTCGGTTTCACGCAAAGGATAGGGGTGAGAAAAGTGTACAGCTAAGAGAATATTGATATTAAGTGGCGGGTCTATAAATTTTTTATTGCTTGTGATATGATTCAGAAAAATACCATTTTTTTTTTGTGGTGATCCGAGACTTCTTGCTGCACAGAAAGCAAAATATTAGAAGAGTTCTGTTCTCATTTGAAGTTTTTAATAATATAAATTCTGTTGGAACAAAAAAAAATTTTTTTTTCCTTTCACGCTTACATTTACAACAGCTGTCAAAATGTCCATCTTTTGAATAAGTCGATCGGCCAATGTCCTTTTAATAGTTTTCTGTTTAAATATGAGGCAATTTTGCTTAAGTAGGTGTTACAATCTTTCTCTAGCCACAGAATGTAAGTCTAATGTCGACACATACTGCTGCTTGCTGATTAAGAATGGTAATTTCAATAATGTTGGGTTTCTTTCCATTGCAAAACTGTAAAAACTCATTTGATTAAGTTTTGGTAATAGGGTTATCATCTTTTCTAACTGTTGAGTTACGTGTAATACATCGGGATTTTATACCAGATGTTCCACAGCCATAACAAGTAAGAACTCTGCAAGAAGTCGCTGAAGTAAGACAAATTCTTACAGGTTCGTATCTTTGTTCACATTGTGGTTTGAGACTTCTACATAAATGTCTCTATATCGTAGTCAATTCTGTTATAATATGTTTTGAAATAAACGCCCTATCCATTTTCACTTTTCTGCTGTTTCACAGATTACCAGTTGTATCCACTGACTATATAAGATCATCTGGAGTGCTCATTGACACCAAACATCAATAAAATGTATCCTTGGTTATGGAGAACTCGTTTTATTCATTTGATCCAGAAGTATTAAGTTTTTCAGACTCTCGAAATCCTGAACATTTGATTCCTCTAATCCTCCTTCAAAATAACTTCTAAGCTCGAAGTGAACATCTTGTTATCCGATGATTTTCGATGAGATACAAAAAGATGCCGCGAACCTTATATGCTCAACTCAAATCTTTTTAATAGTATTTTTCTGACATAATCTAAATCTTGATAAAAACTTAGTTTTAGACACAATATACTTTCTTTATTTTATACCTACGTATCTATTTAAATATGATAATAAAGTAAAAATCTTTAAAGATAGTTTGAAATGCCAATAGTAGAACATTTAAATCACTTCTTTTTATTTTATTCATTATTTATTTAAGAAGGGGGGAAATATTATTTTTTACTATACGCATGCACATATTTATCCGAAAACACGTATCGAAGGCGACACGTATTTGTACAATTATTGTGTTTAAACAAGAAGTTCTCTCTCTTAAGAATGTCCTTCAACAAAAATAACTTTAGTTTTGATTTTGTATTTGTTCAAAGTTTAAATATTAATTGTTAAAGAGTGGCATATATAATAGACTTTAATATAAAATTTCAATGTAACCAAAAACATATAATGCACAATAAATAAACAATTATGATAGAAAAATGTTTCACTCAGCAAATTATTGAATTCGAATGCTTTTATCGAACATTAGCAAATCTCGCTATAAGTGATTTAATAAGTTAGAAGTGGCGCAAAACTTAATTTTTAAGCCTCTTACAAGATTTTCAGCCCACAGTCTATAAAATTGAAAAATAAATGAGAGATAAAGTTATGGTATTTAGTTCGTGTCGCTGATTTAACTCCTCCATGATTCCTATCAAAGAGAATAAATAGACTCTTACATCAGAAAATCAACTAAAGTCTGAAGCGAAGTTGATGTAGACTTTGTTGCTGCATCAGCTCTCTCTCTCGTTGTTATCAAAACCTATATGGCCTGGGATCCAACAAAATATCCTTTGCAAGTAAAACTGTCTAATACACAAAGTCTGCAGCACAACAGGATGACAACTATTATTAATATTTTTCTCAGCTTCTAAGGCATTTAGGCTGTCAATATATATATATTAGATTGGGGAAAAACAAATCCATTATTTTTTTCGTCGATTACTGTACTGTTTGATATCTCGTTCTGTATTGATCATACAATTTCAGATTTATGCACATTTAGCTCTAAAAATATATTTCTGTTTTTTTATTTGGTCCATTCATTTATAAGGTACAGGGTGTTAAGAATAGAAGTCAGCAAAGGAAATCATGCAGTACATACAGTTTTCTTTGATAAAGGCTAAAATACAAATCAGACAATTGAAAATTGGGAATGGTGTTTATAATATCTATACTGTAACAATCATTTTGTATAGTTTCGGTTTCATCTATTCTATTCTATATTTGATGCTAAAGATGCATTTTGTACAAATAGGCCTATTGTTAAAAATATCGATAAAATCGCAAAAATGTCTAAAGTTGATCATCGTGTTAGAAGGTCCAGAAGCTAAAGATCAACCACAAAACAGTTTGAAATCATTTGCACAAAGCTAATCAAAAACATGTAAATAATGCCTTAAGTTCAAGTATAAAAATAATTGATTTCTTTTCCCCTTGAAGTTGATGATGATCAATTACTTCAATTTTATTGAAGTAATTGATCATCAACTTTTATTGAAGTAATTGATCGTCAATATCATTAACTTCATTTTTAACACAGATATTTTTTAAGAATTTCCAAATATATTTGAGATTTAAAAAATATATATATTTTAAAGTTAAGGTGCAATAAGACAGGCAAACTTTCTACATATATTTGCTTTCTCAATTTTTTTTATAAAATGTTTAATGTCTATAATCATCATTTAGTTTACATAGATATTTCATCTAGCAATTTTTTGTAAACAGAAAGTATAAGAATGGACAGACATTTTCTGACAAAATGAATGATAAAAAAAAAAAAAATTGTGCTATATTGATGGCATATCCTTTCATAGAGTACACCTGATAAACACATTTGATTCTTATTATGCTAAAGCGGGATCTCTCATATCACAACCAGACTCTCTTCTGTCTCAGTGTAGCATCAAACGAATTATTTACAATAAATTAAAAAAAAAAAAAAAGCCTCCATTTATAGAGTGATGCAGCTGTATAGTGATGTTGATAAGAGGGGGAGTCTCTTGTTCAACAAAAGTAGTAGAAGCTCCAGTTCCCTGCCTCGATTTGTTGGAGTTAATTGTTTTTGTTTGCTTATTAGACATGACTATTTTTAGAAGCACTTACATTTTATTGGAGTCAAGGATTTAGCTTGGTGGCTTCTGTATCCCTAGAGCGATATCGATAATGAGCACCTCAGACATTGCCTTATTGTTTTAACGTTCATTGAAGACAACTCTGTGACTGCTAATTTTAATTTTTTTTTATGGTTCTTCATCATTTTTTTGGTCTGCTCTTCAGCTAATGACATAAATGCCGAAAACGGGAATAGAAAAGAAAGATTTTTATCATTGTGTAACAAACAAAATGGGAAAATAACTAGAAATTAAGATTATAAGGGTTTATTTACAATTGTGAAATATTGTTGAAACTTTCTTCTATAAATCACACTACTATCAAGATTTAAAATTTCTATGCTTATTTTGCGATAATATAGATTGTAATACGTTTATTTTCTTAGAAAATTTTAATTATTTCACGATGTGTTTAATTTAATTAAATTATTGTTATGTTTTTGTAACTGGCATTATTTTCCAAGTGGACTTTCATAACAGATGATTTGAAATTAGAAGCTAAAATTTCACATTCGAAATTGAAGTCAAGTGGTTATTAGAATAATGTTATGTTATGTTATAAAAATTGAAAATGTATTGATATAGATTTTGAAATCCCAAAAGAATCCTGAGGTTGTTATTTTTCTAGATACTGAAATACATGGCTTAAAATATCTCTTAATATACGGAAAAAATTTAATGTTTCATACAAATGAATTTTCAATGAATTTTTTGAAATGATATAGAATTTTTTTTATGGAAGGAAAAATATATATTATAAAAAGAAAAATTCATTTTTTTTGTCGGAAAACATCCTTGGCGCTATTTAATGTGATACAGAGAAATTCACAATAAAATCCAAAAAGAATAAAGCTTGATAAAGTTAATCTTTATTATATCTTATCTTTATTAACAAATTTTGCAAATGAACAATGTTCTTTTAACTGTGATGTATTCTCACAGCAAACAATAGAATCAGAAGGTAAATAAGAACAAAAAAAATGCTTTGTTATGCAATGCTTCTCGATTGTCTAGAGTTTGTTTATGTTTATAATTGTGTTCTAAAATGTGTAAAACATCACAAAGTAGGATTTCATGCAGGTTGAGTATGAGGCTCTCTATTCAAGAACATAAATAATTACATATTATTCCACAATATTTAAAGATCTTTTTCTTTTACACATTTATTCAGATAATTTTCATGATTTAATTCATGATTTAACATAATTATTAAACAATTAGTTTCATTAAATCAGCAAATTTTTACTTTTCCCTTATAAATATCTAATTATTAACAGAAAATTTAAAATATTATTAAATTATCTTTTAATTAAATTTTAACTATCTCGTAGTAGTTTAAATTTCCTTCTTATCAGTTATGATATTCAAGAATTTACTTTGTGATGTTGCATAAACAATTTAAACACTGAAATTAAAATGTTTACTATTCCTATAATATTGAATACTAATGGTGTTCAGTGCAGGATTCTGGAAAGCCACTGAAGAGTGCCATTTCAACTGTACAAGGGCTAAAGCAATTATAGACCATAGACGATATTCTCGTTACAAACCCACGGTTTCGGTTGGAAATTATTCCTGAGTACACTTAAACAGCAGTTGATATACTTATGAACCTTTATCAGCTACGTACTCTACTGATGAGTTTGTTTACAAGAAAAATGAATGCAAATTGTAAATGTAATATGATTATTGTTTATCAAAATGAATATGATGAAACAATTTTATTATAATATATTACATAATGAAATTCATTTAGTCAAAGTTTTCAGGTTTTGCACTGAGTCTGCTGCGAATTGTGTTTGATATTTTGTAAGAAAAAGAAATGTTTCAATTTTTTGTATTATCTTAAAAAATTCAACCATCTGCTAAAATGTAGTGTGCCATTTAATCACTGATGTGTGTCATATTTTCTAACACACACATATATCGCTTACTACTAAAAACTCTTATTTTTCATTATTTTTGTTCTCATTTCTGTACAATTAAGGATTAATAATTCTTTATTTTATGCATCAACCAATATTTCTTATTAGATACTTAATTAAAATAATTATTTTTAACAAAATTATATAAAATGAGTCATTGATAAGTCGATTGAAAAAATAAATATATTCACAAAGCTTCTAATGTAATAAGTATACGTTTCTTTCACCATTTGAAATTGGTTAAATTATATTTTGCGTTTTCATATACAATTTAGTAAGAATTATGTTTTTAATTAATTGTTATTAAGTTTCTGTGATCTATTATTTTAAATGAAATCTACATACAGTATTTGGATGATTGCTTTTTTAGTTTAGAAATTTATTATCTTATTTCTTATATGGAAATATACTTCCCACCGAAACCGGGGTTCGATTTCGTCCATGTTTTCGTTTGCTCCCCTTGTTGTATACTTTGATTTTCATACTTATCTTCAGTGGCAATTACAGTCAAAGTTACGATTTCGCGAGAAAAAATTTAAAATCTTTCATAAAGCAATCATCCATAATTACTGATTAGCAGATAAAGGTTCATCATACATTAAATGATCAGTTTTAATTTATTTATTGCAAACTTACTTTCACCAATAATATATATATCTAAATTTTTATGTAACTTTTCAAGTTGATATAGAATAATTTTAAAGAAAATAAATTTTTGATTTTTAGCATATTATTTTAAAAACCCAACATTACATTCACAAGAAACACATTTATATCATTGGCAAATATTATCACCCAAGAGTTTTGAGTTTTAATCATTAATTTTGTGAATTTTCTCTTTGAAAGTTATAATTTTTCGGAATGCTATGAATTAAAAACTGAATATTTCAAAATGTAGCTTTCAATGTATTCAATAATTAAGAGTAAACGTATTTAATTTTTTCTTACTGTAAGAGAGTAAGGAATAAAGTTTCAGGGTGCATTCTAAGGAGTGTATGTGCAAAATAGTACAAGCATTGAATGAGCAATCTTCATATATCAACTGCTGCTAATATGTAATTTAATGTTCCAAAACAGAGAATTTTCCTCCATCATATAGAAGCTATTGAATTAAGAAACGCATATTCGTGTTAATGTGACAGAAGGTACAATCATGCACTGAACACATTTGACATTCTGAATAAAATTTTCGCAACTTAAATATTGAATTATTTTTATACATGTATTTATGTAAGAAAGCAGATTAAATGAGTTCCCTAATAACTTTAGATAATGATTCTGATTAGAGTAGTTGTACAACTGTATATTTACATTACTCAAGATTTTATGACTATATTCTACGAGCGTTTATATATTATAGATTATAATATGAATATTCTTAAGAAGAGAAGGATTTAACTTTGACTCTAATATTGATTGCATTTGAAATGGAGATATTTAGTTAAACATATAACGTTGGTTGTCATCTGTATGCCAACCTTAAATCAAGACTAAGGAAATATTTATACAAATGCACATAGACACATATGCATACCAATCCAATGGCATAGCTTAGCATTTTCATTTCTTGTTCATTGCTTTGCAGGAGTTACGTTTATTTTTGGTCTGCGAATTCAATTTTTGAGTATTATTTCATATTTTCCTTCTTACTTTTTTAGTGTGTGCTTGAACGGCATGAATTATTCACAAATTTCTTGCAAAGAATAATATTTCAATACATTGAGCCATGCCATTGGAGGGCTATATCAAGGAAAGCTGAATTACATTTATTAGCCAACATTATCAATGTTCATTGGCACAGTTAATTGCGAAGATTCTACTTTCATGGCACTAAGAACCAAAAAATTATTAAGTCGTTGGTCACACTTAATTATCCAACTTGCACCAGCAAAAATTATTATAGGCATTCAAGCCACAGTATATTTTTGCAAGTATTTTGTATAAGGTATCGTAAATCTCTAGTAGATGCATGTATTTTGTTTGCAACTATATCGCCATATATCTTGGACAGCTGCAACGGAATACACCTGACGAAATCACTTGGGTTCTGCAGTTCAAACCTCTGTACTTTAGACAAATCAATCCTCTCGATCTGCATTCAGAAACAAAGGTTTTTTTCCCCGTATAGTTTACTTCAATTCAAATCTTCTTTTTGATTTCACTGTAGCGACCTTGAGGATAAGCCTTGGCTCTCAATTTTGAAAATGGTTTTATTATCGTTTAAATTAAAGTACTTAAATTAAGATACTTATTACAATGTTGTTATGGTTTTGATTGTAATTTTCCATAAGTAATAAAGCCTTAATGCAATTTATAAAAATATTGAAATAAATAATAATGTGTAAGTGATTTTATTAATGAAATCCTTACTGTTCAAAATTAATTCTAAAATTTTTAGATTACTTTTAATTATTGTGCCCATTGTCAACTTGGGCTCTTTTCCCTTCTTGCTAATATCAGCCACTCTTAAACATTCAAGTGAATACTTTGAGCCTTTCATAGGTGTTCAGAAAAATACCATTTGTAATGGTTCCTCATAACTTCTAGACTCGTGGCTGAAACGATTCTTAGGTTTAATTCCTAAGATAAGGGCAAGAAAATTTTTTATATGAAAGAGTAAGGCCCATCAGTCAAGGCGCTACAGTGCAGGAGTCAGGAGTTGTCTTCCTTCGGTTCTTCCCCTCGGTTCGGTTTGTATTCAAGGCCAGGATCGAATTGCATCAGCACAAAGACCTGAAGAACAATCAGAATATAAATTGGATTATTGTATAACGTTTCTGAAGAATAATGAAAAAATTGACAACATTTATAAAGTCATTAAATTACATAAAATGTTTATTAAATATAAGTTTATAATTTAATCACATGTAAAAATTCAATCAGGTGATAGCATATTAAGGCATATAATGAAATTTACAAAAACAGGTTAGAGAAAAGTCTACAAAGACCATTGCCAGTGTTTCAAATGTTCTGATGCTCCTTGATGAATTTAATATTTTCATAACGAAATAAATACAGCCACTTAATTTGCATTTTCCGACAAACCATGTGCTGATAATATATTGCTTAAAGTTAGCTTATACGTTTTAATAATTTTGATATTTTTTATTTAAAATATTCAAATATAACCATACTTATTTGCTTTTAATTAGAGTTTTTTGATTGAATTTTTGTAAAAGAAAATTTGAATGTTTTCTTTATTATTAAAATTTAAATAAAAAAATTAATCACCTATAATGATTTAACTGGAATGCAATAAAGATTTTTTTGATTTATTTATGCTAAATATAAACTTAAAAATAACTAAAAGAAAAAACGACAGTTTTGCTATTGTACATAGCAAAAAATATTTTTCTATATATAGCTATAAAGATTTTTTTCAACAAGAAAAAAAATATGGAATTTTTTTCCTATAGTTATGCTACATTAGAAACGTACATAGGAAATGCTACTTTTGATTTAGAAAAAAAGTAATACATCAACTACACAGGTGTACAAAAATAAGATATTTTGTTTTGATTGATTATCTCTAGAACTACTCAATAGATTTTAATGAGCTTTTAAGCACAGATTGATATAACTAAAAAAATTATTCAGCAATTACAATACTTACGCATTTTCGTGCTAACACTCGTCGGAGTCGGATGGTATGAAATATGCTTATAAAATCTGTCAGAAAAAGAAATAAATACTGAATGTGATTTCTTTTTACAGATTAATATCAGGATTTAATCTTTAAAATAAGGATATGTGTTCTTGCATCTGTTAGTCTTACTTATTCAGCAACATTGTTTTGAAGCCTAATATAATTTTCGAAAGAGTTTCCAAATAACAGCTGTCCTCCTCAAAATGTACCGGACTCATTCTACTGGGTTAAACAGCGGAAATATCATTTGGCAATCCATCTGGGGAATATCAATTCTGCTAATAAAATCCTAGACCATATGAGCTCTATGTGGCTAGCAAAATATAGTTTTTTTTCCAAATGCCCTTGTAGCGCCTGATATGCTTCTTCTTTATATAATTCTTAATTTCAGTTTCTATAATTATTTTTTATTTCGCAACCCTAAAAACGCAAACTTAGATCCCTAAGATTTTTCCTCATCCAATTATTATTCATGCTTCGAAGATATAGAGAAGTATGTAGTTATTCAACACAATACTGCATGCCAACATTGATAAACGTGAACTGCTCAGATTACAAAAATTCTATTGCAATGTTGGTCAGTTTCTCAGATATTAAATTGGAGATAGTGGCTTTTTATTCTCTCCATACGAAAGTATACCAAGACTTAATAGTTAAATTAAAACGATACTCATCAATGAAAATAATTGTCAACTGTTTTTTGTTTCAATCTCAATGGTTTCTGCACCATTTAAACTCGCCTGTTCACAGAAGTTACAGGAATGTAAAATTTCCTTCCTTGTAAACTTTTCGAAAACAACAACTTTTGAAATTCAATTTATGGTCTTTTAGATGTCACGCGAGAGATAAAAAGCTGTAAAATACCGGCAATATTTTCCCCTAATGGTCATTTCCAATCTTAAATGACTTTGTCAAGTCTTTTTCTCTGTGAATCTGGTGCTCTAAAACTATTTCTAAAAGTTAACGGAATGTTAACTTCTCTACTTACTTTTTCCACTGTTTCTGATTGAATTCAACTACTTATTGCGAAACACATGTAAAAAATTAACCAAGGCATATGAGCGAAAAAAAGGTGGATTTTCCTGCTTTCGTTTGTAAGACTGATGTCTTTATTAAGGATTTATTTGCCACTCTCTTACAATTTTGTATTCAATTAATTTATTTTGTTTCGGAATTGTAGATTTATATTTTTTACAGTTAATTCATGAAATCTGAAAAAAATGAGAGAAAATTTTCATAATTTTAAACAATAAATTTTAAGATCTTTTTCATTTACATACTTTTCCTGTAATTAATATTTCATAAAAATTTTATTTGGCTTAATTTACACAACATTTTTTAAATCTCCAGTAATAAAGCCATATATATTTATGAATAAAATAATTTGCTTTTTAAAAAAATTTTATGACAATACTTTTGAATTCAAATTGCAATTAATAGTGAATCTTATTAATGCTTAAACTTGTGATCTTAAAGATCACAGTAGCAATTATCAAAAAGGAAATTGGAGACCAAATATAAATTTTAAAATTATTTGCCACTTGTTTTTTAAGTTTTAAGTGGAGTTAGAGTTACTATATTAAAAGGAGAAAAATATGTCACTCAGTTCTATTTATTTAATATTAATTTTCGTTAAATTATTTTTTTGACAACTTTCTTGTTTCAGTTCAAGTGTACGTCAAAAATATTACAGAATAATTATTTCTTTAATCATTGGAGATGATAGCCGACACTGCTGCTAAAAGTCTCTAAGTCACCAACTAACCAATCAACCAAGTATTGCAAGTTCACGACATTTAATTTGGTATTTAAGAAAGCAAGTTTAAAGCAAAATCATAAATTACTATTAGTGCTTTTACTATTAGGACTATTAGTGTTATTGTCATATAAACTACTATTAGTAACTAAAAATTATTGTTTATTTTGACAACTTAGATAAATTTATGCATTTATAATTGCACGAGAGAAAATTATGTAAATAAATTACGAAATTCATGTTTTAATTTTCATTGGTTAATATTATACAGATGCTATAGATTTTAAAAATAATTCATATTTATGTTCTAAATAATACAAATGGAATTTTAAGCTGTGATGCATTTTCTGTGATGAAAGAGTCAAAATCATTCTTAGTTCACAAAAAGAGTGTGAATAAAACTATGAAAAAAGGGATTACAAAGATGATAAAATGCTGGTCATTGTTTGATTAAATGAGCGTAAAGCTTTAGTATTTGAGCTCTAACTAAATGTTTTTAAAGACCCCACCGTTATTATTATTCTAAAAGTTTTTGCTCAATAAAAGTCATATTTGGTATAAAATTTTCATGATTTTTTAAATCATATTAACAGGAAAAATTATTTTAGATCTGTTCGTGCGAATGCAAAGCAAAAATATTAGAATGAGTAGAAGCTTACCATATCTGTGGGAAGGAGTAGAAAATCTGCTGGAGGGTTCGTGATGACGAAGCGCTTTGAGGAGGCTTCGCAGGATGAGCTGGTATCCCTGAACCGGTAGAGCCCTATGCAAAGCATGCCGTAGCTGCGGAGGGCCGATACGAACAGATCGCAGTATTTACCTCCCTCCTGTCAGTAAAATCAACAACCATTTAGAATCATGAATAAAAATTATTAACTTAAAAAAAATAATAAATAAGGCACTGCCTTAAGTACTGACCCCAAACTGAGCGAGGGGTCCATCATATAAGGAAATCTGGCCCACGCGACAACGGTCTCTGTTAGCCAGTGACTCTGGAGTGCTATAGCCACCACGGAGTCCTGCGCCCTCTGCCAGGATCAGTTCCAGCTCCGGTGTTGCTCCCCCGGTAACCAATGATCGGATCAGGGTGAGGGCGTTCGCATTAAAATACGTCTATGGAAAAAAATATGTAAAATTTACATTTAATTTTTAATTTTATATTATGATGAATTGAGAAGAAAAGGTGTTTGTGTGTGGAAAAATAAAGGAACTATTTAGTGGTTTAAGATGTTAATGTATAAGATATTCCTATATTATAGTTACAAATAATTTGGAAAGTTATTATACCTAAAACGAACATAATAATTAATGTTTGTGTATATATACGGCTTATACATTTTTCACCTAAAAATCTTGCGCGTAACTAAGATTTCTTTAATTGAAAAATCTAAATATTTTCATTTAATTTATTAAAAATTAAATATTATATGATTCATGTATATTGAGCATGATTTCTTTGCATTATTGTTTATAAGCAAATAAATTATTCTTAATAATTGCTATATCATTCGGAGAAGCAGAATAAATTTTGGGAACGATATATTATATAAATATACTCAATCACGAATTCATCTTGATGCCCAATCAGTTTTTTTTTTTCAAATCAGATGTAGAATTCTTCTACCACTGTCAGAACACATCTAATGACTTTTACTATAAAGGTAATTTTGATGTAAAAAAGACATATTATTTACTCTAAATAAAATGCTTCGAATTTTTGATTTCATGCCATTACATTTAAAAACTAATAAAAAATTGTGTAATTTTAAGTGATTTAAAAATTTAATTTGAACTTGGAATTATTTCTCTTTTAAAAAATAGGATAAACGCAAAACGAAAGAATCCATATTAAATTCGATAATAGAATTCCTAGAATTGCAGAATTTTCACATTTTTTTTATTTCTTGATATCAAAGTCGTAAAAGTGTCTCAATTAATAAAAATGAATTGACTATAGAGTACAATTATGAGGCTAAAACAAAAAAAAAAAAAAAAAAAAAAAAAAAAAAAAAAAAAAAAAAAAAAAACTATAAAATAATAAATAAAAATCACAAAGGGATTTCAAAAGCATAGCTATAGAAAAGTTTGCTACAAATATTAAAAAGTATTAAATTTAGCTAGGCATTTATCTGAATATTAGAAGAATTTTTTTAAAATTTAGTTGAAAAGAAGTCATTTCCCGGTGCATTCCTATAGCTCTCGATAGCTGTTTTACAATTATTTTCTAAATAGAACCTTGATTAATGTTCCTTCTGTTTCGGGAAATAAGAAATTATCACAACTGGTATCAAGTTCCGACTTAGTGGGAGAAGAATGAAAGAATCCAGACTTCATACTTGAACTTTTTCAGCTGTTCTTGTAAACAAGAAAATCTATCTTAGTTTTACTACTATTGTATGTATTATAAGACAAAAGCAGACTATTCTTGTTCAAAAGTGTATTTGTGACAAATATAAATAGATTTGTCTCACTGTACTTCCCTCGAGTGCTGCTATTTTGTGATTTCGGCTCCCATTAAATAGCAACTAAAGACCTTCGTTTGAAAATATTTGAGCAACGAATAAAATAAAATTCGAATATAGCTAAATGTCATGTCATATGGGGGGGGGGGATTTTATTCAATGTGGTAAGACCTTTGTGTGATTTGATTGTCATATTTCTTGCTTATAAAAAATAAATCATGACTTATCTCCAAGCAAAATCACTTTTCTATGGGTCTTTTTAATTGCCCTCAAGCATTCTGGAATTTACATTTTTTACTCGCAGAAATATACTGCGCAAGGCACAATTATGTCTTTTATATTCCCTTTGGGGAGGAATTATTCTCTCCCACAATAATTATTTTAAAATACTAATTAAAATTTTTTATTTTTTTATTCCATTTCTATTTTAAATATAAAATTTTCAAAATCTTTATAATTAAAACTTAATTTTTTAATAAATTCTTTGTTTATATTTCATGATTATTTTTTATATTTCCAAAAATATCTAATTTGCTAATTTTTAGCTCGTGGCCTTAAAGAATAATTGATATTGATAAAATTATTTTAACAAAGACATAATGGATTAATTTATTTGAAAATAAATTCGTAATAAACTGTATATTAAGATGTTTAAAAAAGAACAAAATTTCAACTTTAAAGTTTACTTTTCCTAATTATAAAGAGAATATATTATATCTCTTTATAATTATGTATATAATATAGAATATAAAGATATCTTATTATATACATAATTATAAAAAAATATAAATAGAAAAATTTAGAAGGGAAATATTTTAAATGTAGATAAAATAATAATTTGCTATATCGGTGTTTATAGTAAATGTTTCTCACCTGCGCCTCAATAAAAATTCGAATGAAGATTAAAAGTGGGATTTACTGAAATTTAAAGATTAATAATTTGCTATGATATATTATTACAAAATGGTATTTTTATCTAGAGGAATATATTGTGTATACATATTTCTTTCGATGATTTTAAGGCTGAAGAGATCTTACTGTGCTCATCAAAGAATCCAGGACACTGACAGCAAAGGCAGTGCCACAGGCAAAAGGCTGGGTCAAATAGAGCTCAGTATCAGGATCGTCATCATCGTCTTGATCTAAAAACTGTACGTTTGTATCGTTTACTGAAATGAAAAGAATAGAAAATTTAATCGCCGAAACAATAACTATTGAACACTTGAGAATTTCACAATGCCAACAACCATTAATTTTATAATTTATTTTAAATAAAAAATAATAAAATTGAAGAAATTACCTAATTCAGTAATCAAAGGAACATTAGTCCCATATACAGATCCTCGTCTTTGCATGACTATGGGACTACCGAGGGGGGATAAGGCATCTGGGCCTCCTGGATCTAGAAAACATATGAGTATACAGACTTATATCTATTTTTTCTCTTTATATATATATATATATATATATATATATATATATATATATATATATACGAAAGGAAAATTCATTATATTTCAAGTAAATTCATTAAAAAAGGACTTTCGATAAAATTTTCCACTAGTTAAATACTACCATGGAATATTTTAATTTGCCAGTTTTTAGCTCCTGGTGTTAAAGAATAATTAATAAATGAAGAATAATAACAAAGTGATCTCCTTAAATAAATCAATATGCATATACTTGAATTAATTTACATGTCTTATCTAACATTGCCATTCCCCATGACCAAAATTCTGTGACTGTCAGTAAAATATAAAATCACTGTGTTCACTCGATAGTCATATTGAGCATCGTAGTGGTTCTCAACAATACTCTTTCAATAACAGTCGGACCATGCTTGATTTATTTTATATTTACATAATAAAATAAATCATGCATGGAATGATTTTTAAACTTCCTAAATATCAATCTAATGTAAATAATGTGAAAGTTTCTAAAAATACATTCTACTTACAGAAATTTATTTAACTTTTAGAGGTTTAAGAATTATAAAATAAAGTCTTATATTAGATAGGGACATAATATTCCTTGAAAGTTTACTAAAATCATCGAGTTTTTACTGCTTTCATAACCTCAAAATAAAAATAATGAAATCTCTTCGCTATATTTGAACAAAATAATTATGTTGTGTCTTTACGGAAAAACATAAAGTTAAACAAAATATAATAGTTAATAAAATTAATTCAACAAAATATCTAAAGTAGTTATATAGATGTTAACATACTGTGTGTTAGCACTCCTATCGTATCATCAAATGTCATAGCTTTTATATTCAGCGAAGCTAAAATAGCTTCTTTATCAGCAAGCGTTGGATCGTCACTGCTTGGTATTTTAGCTGATAAAATAACACACATATCACAGAGATTGATATTTACTGCTCTTAAATCTGCTCGACTCAAAGGTGAACCCTAAAATAACAAAAAAGTATACTTATTGTATTAAATTCAAGTAAAATGAATATATTAATTGGTATGAACAAATTACTAAAAATGTTACCGGGTTCAATATTTATACTTACATTAAGTACAGAGATTTTCGGTAGATTCTGTAGCATCTTCCATTCACGGCGAAGATAGTCAACGTTACCAACGATCACAACATGTTTGAGTTCGTGGTAATGAAAGTTACTGGCACGAAGTGGCATCACAAGATTTCTGAGGCCGATTAGTGGCGAGTCGGGATCGGCAAATAAACACACCACTACGTGCCCATTGAGAACTGTCATGGCAGCTTGATTTCGATCCTAAAATTGAAGGAAAAGCTTATTCAGAATTACATTTTCTTAATTATCATATTTTTTACATAAATATCAAGTTGGAAAATCCAACAATAACATTAAAAAGGAAATTTATGAATGTTATCGTAATATTTTATTTGGTAGCACAAATTAATGATAAAAATCGAGTAAGATGCGATTCTTCAGAAAATTCTTGAATTTATTTAGATAACGAGGTTAAATTCAGAAATAATTCAGAACATTTTATGTTAATTATACAAATGAGAAAACTCTTGAAATATTCCCTTTAATATGAGATAGTTAAAAAATAGAATAATAAAATTAAATATTTGAAATTAAAAAAAAATTAGGAAATTATTAAAATAAAATAAAAAAAAGTTTAAAAATTCTATTGAAGAAAATTATATAATAAATTCCTTTAAAATTTATAAAGTAAGTAGCCAAAATAATTTTGCTTACTTATTGGATATATTATTTAAAAATATTTATCAAAACATGATTTCATAGATTTTACTTTTTTTTTTTATAGGTTTTGGAAATGTTAAATTGTTCGGAAAACAGATGCTTTTATTTTTCTAACCTACAAACTTGTGTGGCATTTATGACTTACCAAAATGCAATCTTCTAAAGATTTTGCTGGGCACCAATGGAACATACCAGTTGAATCGTATTTCATTTCAGTTTTCTCGAAATCGAAGTCTTTTGCCTGGTCATCGGCTAGTCCAACCGCCAGAGGACCCTCTTGCTTACTGGATCCGTTAGTTCCAGCTGCCCTGCTAGTGGGCCTGTTGTGAAAAGTAATAGAACAAATAATGGGGAAAAAGGAAGATGAAAGAAATACAATTACATTCATCAAACTTAATTGATAGGTACACCATAAAAATGTAATATTTTTATGTATAATGAAAAATAAAATTTTTAATTCTTTAAATATTTTTTTTATTATATTTATTTATTTAAATGAGTAAGATTTTTTTTCCAGAAATTAAGATGATTGCAGAAGTATAAGCATAGCAATTTTCATTTATACAGGATGATCCAAAAGCCACGTGTACCAAATTATAAAAAATATTATTACTATGATTATTGAAATAGTTCAACATTTTTTCATCAAGATTGAGTTGAGGTTTGTTTTTGTTTTGAATTAAAATAATTTATTTGTATCCCAAATTTAGGGGGGAAAAAAAGGTGTTTCTAAAAGAGTTTCATTTAAGAGATTTACTTCCTTCTCATTCTTATCCTATTTTTATAAATAGATTAAAGTTTCAAACATTATTAATTCATTGGTGTCGTGAAATAGGAACCATTTCGAATGAATTTGCAGATGAGAACTAGAAATGTTTTAACTACCTTAAAAGGAATGAGTTGCATTGCACAATACTATTTTAATCAGTCTTTTATAATAGCTCTCAACTATTAAAAATCTCAATCAAGTTCAGCTATTAAATATCTCAGTTTGTTCACCTAGCACAAGAAAAAAATGAGATCCAGAAAATTATCATGGTATTTATGTGGAATAAGAAAATTAGAAAAATAGCCAAAACTATTCATATTGGTTTATTTTTATTAGGATTTTAAAAATGCATCTTTAATATTATAAGTGATTACAAAGTTTAGGTTAACAGTATTTTATAATATCATATGGATAAATGTATAAAATCATATGGATATATGTTTAAATTTCGTTAAGAAAAGTAATTTTATCTTAATGAATACTTAAAAAAAAGTTATAAAGAATCGATTATTATGTATTTAATTCATTAAAAATTGCAGGTCATAAAAATATCTCATTTGCAAATAATTAGGTGTTTGTTATGAGTATGTCTTTATTTTTTATACAATTGTGAATAGTGAAACATACCAAAATATCATTAAATAATTTTGAGTTCATTTATACAAGAGTATAAATTACTTTTGCTTCTGGCTCATACTCTATGATGCTAAAATAAGAATGACTAAAAAACACATCTCTAAATTGATTATTTATTTTTTGCGAAACTGCACTTGCTTTTTTAGTTTAATTAATTATTAAATTAATTTAAGTGAGAAAAAGACAAAAACAGGCACTAATTTTTCAAAATAAATTATAAGCGTAATGAAACTAAAGTTGAGAGCTATTAAAAGTCTGATAAACCGAACTTTTTTTTTCAGCATCATGTACATTAAATTGCTATGTATTTCAAAATTTGTTAAATGTTTGAACATTAACTTAAAATAAAGTATAATAATTTTTGAAAGATTCTACAGGTTTATATTAAAAAGACTTCAATAAATGTTTTATCTTTTTTTTTTTTGAATCTTTGATACGTTTCAAATTCAGTTTGGCTTTTGTAAAATAAAAACCACATTATTCTAATCTTAGTTTTATAAATGAAATTTTATAAAAACACAATAGCTTCACATTCTTAAATATAAAAAATTCTTATTCATTTTGAACTTCTTAAAATTTATTAATTAAAACCATTCATTTGAATAGTAAAAATTATTAAAAACAATTTTCCCAAATGAAATGTTCAATAAAAATGATGTAAAACTTATTTGCGCTAAGCTGTGGTAGATGTATGACTGCACATAAATAAAAGTGCTTAATGTAAAATATAAAATTATCTAATGCAGAATTATCTCCTTCAAAATTTATAAATTTTTAGAAAATTTATTTATTTCATCCATGAGAATTATATTTTTTGAAATTCAAGTGTTAAAATAGATAAAATAAGAAAATATATTATTATGGTAAAAACAAAATTTTTTACATATATTTAATTATTTTATGTTACTATAAAGTAATAAAATAAACTTATGTTATTATTATACTTGAAAGAATATTTTTCCTTTTCAGGATAATGCGTTTTTATTTTATTATATACTTCACTATGCTGAATAAATTTCATTTATAGTTTATTCCGTTAGAAGTCTTCTTTGAAATTTAAGCGCTTAAGGCTAATAAAGTCTACCGGGAACTACTACTGAAAACCTTTTCATATGTACAGCTATATATTTAAGCTTGAAAATTATAGGAATAAAAAAATTTCAAGCATTCGAACCCGATAGGTATGCAGGCTGAAAATCGAAACGTAGTACCCATCAGCCCTTATTCAACTATGGATAGTATCGAATTTAGAATCTTCCACTCCGGAGAACAAGGTACTACTATTGCTAGATCATTGTCGCTTTTATTCACTATCTTTGATTCTTGAAGTACATAACTTAAGTAACAGAGACTGCAGCGGACATTTTTTTTACATCCTGAGGGTATTTATACCTTCAAAAAAGACTTTCAAGCATGATGATATTTATTTATGTCTTGAGAGAGTGGCAGTTTGGAAAACATTCCAACACCCACCCTGACAACTGAGCCTACAAAAGTAGTTATACAAATGTTCAACAACGTCCAAAATCGTATGAGGAATTTTCTACTCTGAAGAGCGTGGCCTTTATATTTATTTTGGAATAAATGGAACTGATTTGAAAATAGTTTAAAATAATTAACAGTTAAATAACTGACTACTTAATTGTTTTAAATTTTAATACCTCTGTAAATTATCACAAAACATAGACATTTACATGTTTAAGTTATTAATATTTCTACTAAAACTTTCTGTTATGGAATATTATTAATTAAGGTAGATTAATTAGAAATATTTTTCTAATTACATTATAACATTCATTCAAATTTAGTTTTATGATGAATTAAAAGTGAAAAGAAATAATTTGAAAAAGGGACTAAGAAATAATTTGAAAAGGATTTACTAAAAAAAATAGTATAAATGAAGGAAAACTTTGAATTTTTTAATGATTTGTAACAAAATATTTAAAACTGCATGACATGGATGAAAATGGAAGAATACAAATGCTTTTGAGTAGTATCAAATAATTAAATATTGTAAATTATTGATGATTCAAAATATGTAGTGAAAATTCATTCAATACAATATTTTAAAAAATTATTTAGTTTTGAGTAGTATAAAAATAATAAGGAAACAAGCACAGGCATAATTGAGGTAGGGAAACCTGCAAATAATACCTCTATTTTACAGATGGAAGACGAAAAAAAATCAGATAGAATAAATGGAACTTGGAAAATATTTTATAATAAATTAGCTGCTCATTAATTTAGTAATAAGTTTGTATCTCTGCAGCTAAAAAGCTGTTTGTATATGAAAAGTGATGTTTCTTCTCAACATCTACAAAAGAAAAAATAATGATTTAATTAAAGAAATAGAGGAAAGAAATGAGAGATTTATATTAAAATTTGAGTTATAAAATTAATTTATTCTAAAAATTTGGAAAAATTAATTATTTGTTTCCAGCTTTTTAATATTATTGTAAAAACTAGAATTTTATTTTGCACTTAGTGCATATAAAATTTTGTGCATTAAATTTCTCAAATTTTTTCCTTGATTCTTAAAAATGAAATTCCGTAAGCTAAAGAAATTATAAGTTTTCCAAAAATGATTTACTGTACAACAAATTTTTCACAAAAAAGTTGCTTAGCCAGTCAGTATGTAAAATGGTATACAAAAATGTATTAATTCCAGAAATATGACTTTTTAAATAGGCAGTATAAATTCACATAAAAATGTCAATATTTATTATGGATAATTTCTCTAAGAATTAAAATGTTTTAAAACTGATGTCTTCTTTGTAAAGTTTATTTTTTTAATATATCGTGTTTTATTGTATTGAATAAAGTCTTAATGAAAAATTTGTTATAAGCTTCCATATAGCTTGAAAATCAAAATTCAATCAATAAAAAATGTCAATTCATTTCTTTCCTTATAGGTACTGAGATAGGAAGTGCATAAATTTTCAATAGCAATGCATAAGCAGGGTAGATACATGCTTCATGCACAGCTAGGTGCGATTCATAAATACCATGCAAGTGTACAAATTTTTATATGCATTATATACTTTTCAAGACAAAATTAACCATCATAAAGACTTTGCAATGCTACAGAACATGCAATCTTAATCATGCAAGAAATTCATTGCAAACATGGATACAGTCCTCTTAAAAATGATAGCTTTTTTTCCTCATTCAATTCTGACATTCCTGGTACTCATTCCGGTTACATCAGATTACGTTATTCTATTTGCATTTCTAATTTGAAGAAATTTTGAATCAAAATTATTAATTTATTTTGCCACCTATTCAAAATTTTAAATATAATATATGAATTTTTTTCTAATTTTAATTAATAAAATTAATAATCTGAAACTTTTTTTTTAAATTGCTCTTAAAATGGAAAAAAAAAACATTATTTATAACTAATATGAAGTAAATTAAATAATTAATTTTGAAGGGTAAATAAGAGGTTCTGTGTCTCTAAACAAATGCTACTAGATGAGGAATTTTAAAAATTTTGAGGAATGTCCGGCTAAGTGCAAAATTCGAAATTATTCTACACTCTACGGCTAGCTACGTATGGTTACCTCTGAATCTTACGAGAACGTAGGATGTCATGGTACTAGATGGTATAAGAGGGCTACTATCCAAACATACCAAATAAGGAAAAAAGGCAGACAATAGCCAGAGCATGAAAAATGAAGTAGAAGTAGAAGTAGAAAGTAGAGGCATACATGAGTTTTTTCACTTCATAGGCTAGGTGTAAGCCAGCAAATGTGTCGTCGGTCCTGGCGCCGTGCGTTGTGTTAGCCAGCGGGCTGGAAAGAAACAGGAGAAAGGGGCCAGAAGTGATAACAGGATGTGCAAAACAACCACACGCACGCTTACACGCACACACTAAAACGCGCAATTCAATGTGGAAAGATTGTGAGGTGCCAGCACGAAACACAAGAACAAGCAAAGCGTACATTTTTTACACAATACTTAATGAGGAAAACTGATATTTCACAGGAAAATAGATGCTTTTACTATTTTAAATTTGAAAGATTACTTAAGTAAGCACAAACTGGACTCCTATATTTTCATATGTGCATCTTACTGAAATACACACATTATTAACTTTTGAATACAGTAATAATGTTTCACATTATCAGTTTTACACACTAGATTCAAAACAAATTTTTAAATTATTATTTTCTTTATTTTTGGACTTTTTCTTGTGATTATCATTTTTTTTATCACGCAAGTAAAAATAAATTATAAAGTATTTTAATATAAAAATAAATTACATAATTTAAGACTTTATATGCAAAATTAATTAGAAACATATTTAACTTCCTTTTCTATCTCTTACTTTATTACTAATTATTTTAGAAATTACATAAAAAATACAGTAATATTGCTTACTAATTATAAACTTTTTAAATTGTCTGTTGATCTTACAGATTAGTATAAAGTAGTTTTAATATGTTTTCTTTTTATTTAATGCAATTAAATTATAGAACATTATCCACTAGATGATATATGGTGATAAGTTTTCAAGATTCTGATAAATTTTTAGCTACAGAAATAAATGAATTCGAAATAAGATTATAAAATAATATTTATGTTTACTTTATGATAATTTTATATTATAAGCATTTTACAATAAAATAATGAGAGTTTGTAATTTAAACTTCTTGATGTAGGAGATAAGAATCCTGGTGAAACATGTTTTGTGAAGCAAATGATTGAACTATATTTTGTTTTTCTATTTAATCTCTTGTGTAGCATTTTTCCGGTAAGTTAGAGTCATAAGCCATTGCTTTGAAAGGATTGGAAACTGAATGCATTTTACAGACTGTTGAAAAAATGGGACAATGGGTTAATTATCTAGATGTAACACAGAATTTCGAATTCTTGTATTGATAGAATTGCCCATTACCAAGAAAGCAAATGTTTTATAAGAAACTAAAAGGAAATGTGATTAATGTTACTCATCAAGCTAGATTTTGATAGATTTCCATGAGATATGCCTAATTGCTTAGAATTTATATTAAACTAAACTAAACTAAACTCAGTGTGAAATCCTCAGTGTTTATATTAAACTAAACTAAACTAAACTCAGTCAGAAATCCTCAGTGTTTAGTTCCTAAGCATACTTGGTACTCAGTTTTAGAGACCCACTGAAGGAATGAAAGACTGAGTCGATCGAGACCAAGGATTATAATTTATATAATTATTGAGAAATTTAAGAAAACTTCGTTTCTAGAAAAATGTTTTGATTAATAGCAAGCAAAAATCAGTCTGTCACACTGCAATCTTCTTTAAAAAATTTTAACTTTCAATATCGGTCAAGAAATTTTTTAGATAATTGAAATTGGTGCTATGTTTAAATTAGCGATTAATTAAAGACACTTAAAATAAGTATTGTACTTGTTCTAAAGATATAAGTAAAATTTTTTATAGACATTTAAAATGACTCATTATTAAGAATTGTTATAGTGTTACAAGTCCATTTTACTTGAAGTTTTAAGTATGTTACTTTCTTACCTTTTATTTGATAATGTTGTAGTCTTAAAAGTAAATTGAAATTGGAAAACTTTAAATGATCTTTATCTGCCAAAATTTGCCATGTTAGATGGGAAAAGGAAATACTGCGAGTTTTCGTGAGCATCTTTAATTGGTGCGTTTTTAGATTAATATTTCTTGTTTCCCATTATCGCTTTGATTTTCCATAATTATCCGATTTATTTTTATTTACGTAATTGGGTAGCAATGAAATTTATTAAAGCAAATTTTCATAAAATATGAAGGAATCTATTTGATCTTCTTGATAATTTGGCATGAATCTATTTGTTTTCAATCATGGAAAAGAGAATTTTACTTTTCTATGGTTGTGATGAATTTAAAATTTAATGTCATTTAACCAAATTAATTATTGCTTGCAAAGTGATAATTTTCTCATACCGCACTAAAATGCCTAAGCAAGAAAACATTAAAATTATCTTTAACCAAAATATTTATGTAAAATATATTGCATATTTTTTCAAGTGTCTACTTCATTTAACTTTAATGATAATTGCAATATTTATCTTAAAAAAAATTCTAATTTGGAGTTTAAGCTCAAACCTTCAACATCTTGGAATGTTTTTTCAAGTGCTTTAAGTTCTTCACAAGTTTTTACTGAAGGATTATTATATATTAAGTTGAAAGCAGTATTACTTTTTGAAAAATTAGAATATCTCTATACTTTATGTGTTAAATGTTTTTTTTTTTGTTATGATTCTAAGAATTTATAAGAAATTATAAAGCAATTTATTAATATTGCAAAGGGATTCATTTAACATTAAAAGACTTACATGAAATATTTTTAGTTCAATAATTAGCTACTTAAAATTTAAAAATTGTACTTTTTTTACCCAGATGTATACAGTAATTTGAAATCATAGGGACTTCTTACAATTTTTAAGACTAACATATGTACACAAAATTACAATCCAAAACTTAGAAATAAAAAAATACAGATTTTTTAAATTAGCAATAACTGTCTTCCTGTTATACCAAGTTTTCCTCATTGCTTACATTATCACATTGTTTAAGTGCCTTACAATGCTAATAACTAAAGGTAGATTTTTCCTATTTATATATATAGAATATACTAAATAAAAATTCAACAAGTAGTTTATCAGAAAAGTTGCTTATTACTTATTGTATTCATTACAAACTCTAGATAAAAATTAAGAAAAAGAGAAATTATGTCTAATTTAATGCTGAATTTAATCTTAACTTGCTGGCACATAATATATTTATAGCTACAATATTAGAATAAAAATAACTTTACAAGAAAAAGATGCTCTAATTAGATACATTGGTGATATATTTTTCAACTTATTTCTATTATAAAATAAACAAAATAAATCTTTAATATCAATACAAAATGAATTAATTAAATTTAATTAGATATTTTAAGCAAATTGAAAATATGAATAGTAAAAGTGATGAAATATAATCCATAAGTATATTAAAAATATAGAACAGTTTATTTAGTAATTTTAGTTAAATAAATGCAAACATTTTATTAACAGTTTTGAATGAAACATTTAATTTTCAGTATATTTTGAAAGAATCCATTAAAAAATTGCTTAACTGATCCTTTTTATATTAATATTTACTTAAATCAAAACATTTTGATAATTAAAATATGTTGATTGTATTTTAATCCTTCTATAAAAACGTATTTTTAATTATGCATTTAAATATTTTAACTGTTACTAATAAAAAAAAATTTAACTACTAAATTAAATGACTATCGTAAAATGAACATAGAAATGTTATCGTATAAAATTTAATTTTTATAGTCCAGTTAAATATTTATGCATTCTTTTCAAAATATAAATCAAATTAATTATATTTCATTCTTTTAAAATAAATCTAATTTTAAAAGTATTGCAGATAATGAATACAAATATCACAAACACATATGGATAAGATTATACAGAACTCATAACACAAGATAAATCACAATCCATGCAAGAGAAAACAAAACAAAAACATAGATACTTGAATGGAACTGACCTTGGAAATAGTCCTGGATTTGTTCCGGCTTGTCCAGTTGTTCCAGACACATTATTAACTGCCGGAGATGTCAAAAGGGGAGTTGCAGGATTAGCGCCTGGTGCCCGTGGGGGCTTAAGGCCTGAAGATGAGTTCCGTTGGCGGGTACCATGCAAAGCAGTAGTGCTTTGACTTCCGTGATGCGTGGGGTTGTGTCGCCCGCCTACTTGTCCTGCGATGTTGCTGACTGCGGTGTGGGGGAAAAATGAGGAGAGACGTTGTTGGATAAAAACAAAATTATTGATAGGAAAAGTTTGTCTAATTAGTTGTTCATATATCAAATAATTTCTTAACTGAATTAAAGAGTTAAATGTTTTTTATTATCACAATACTTAATATTTTTTAATATTTAGCATACTATATTTTAAGCACATTATAGTTTCCAAAATTTGGAAAACAACTAAGTATAAAAATAATACAACTAAATGAAATATTAAAAACAAAAATACTGTAAAAATACATGTATATTGCTTAAAAAATACTTTGCGAAGTTAAAAATTAGGTACTTACAGTCGTTTGGATTTTTTGATGCGTCTGAAAAAAATTTATAAAGGAATCAGATGAAGAACTCATAATTAATATTTTATAATATAACATTGTATTGTTAAAATTCGAATAAGTTAGATGGAATATTCATTATTAAAGGACGTAATTTATTTTTTTTTTATCAAACTATCAAAATACGTAAAAAAAAAATGTAAACCTTATATTAGGGAAAATTAGGAATTGTGTATGAGAATATTAGATCAAATTTTTTCTGCACAAATTTCCTTAAATTTATACCTTAATTTTAAACAACCATTTGTGATTTTGTTGATCCGTTAAAAAATGTAACATAACTATTTTAAGTACTTTGATAAAAATGAAGATTGAATTATTTTAATACGAATAAAATGTGCTAAAAGGAAAAATGCAGAAAGATAAAAATTTACTTTTAAATTGCAACATTTTTATGTGTATTTTTTAAATAAAATAATAATTTGAATTTAAATTTTGAATTCCATTAAGTACTCTATTTATATCTTCAGTTGATTAATATACTAATTAAACACAAATTTTAATTTTTTACTATCTATATGTATATTTCACATGCAAATACACACACACAGACAAGCTGTTAAATATTATATAACAAAACTATTTCCTAATGGAATGTATTGTCATATGATTTCTATTTTCCCCTTTAATAATATTAAATAAGATCATTAGAAGTATTTGATTTTTATAAGCATATCTATATCTACATATGGATCTATATCTAAATACATATTTGATGGTAAGTAATAAATATCTGTGCGTATGATGGGATTCAAATATTATTATTGATTTTGGCCCTAACGATTTATGCAGAACTATTGAGGAGAAATATATAAATAAAATTATATAATTCACTCCTTTTTATTGTTTATTCTTATATAAAAATAATAAAAATTGTAAACAAAACTACACTACTGGCCATTAAAATTGCTACACCAGAAAGAAATGCAGATAACAAAATGATATTTATTGGACAAATATATTATGCTAGAAATAATAAGTAATAATAAGTGATTGAATTTTCAAAAAATTTGGCTGGATAGATCCTGAGAAATCAGTACCCAGAACAACCACCTCTGGCAGTAATAACAGCAGTTATACGCCTGGGCATTGAGTCAAAAAGAGATTGGATTGCATGTACAGGTACAGATGCCCATGCAGCTTCAACACGATGCCACAGTTCATCAACCGTAGTGACTGGCGTTTGGTGACGAGCCAGTCACTCGGCAACCATTGACCAGACGTTTTCTATTGGTGATAGATCTGGAGAACGTACTGGCCAGTTCAACAGACGAACATGTTCCGTATCAAGGAAGGTCAGTATAATACCGGCAACATGCGGTCGGGCATTATCCTGCTGAAACGTCGCAGGGCTCGAATAAAGGGTAGAGCCATGGGTCGTAACACACCAGAAATGTAACGTGCACTGTTCAAAGCACCGTCAATGCGAACAAGAGGTGACCGAGACGTGTATCCAATAGCACCCCATGTCATCACGCCAGGTGATGGGCCAGTATGACGATGACGAATGTACGCTGCCAGTGTGCGCTCACCACGATGCCGCCAAACACGGATGCGACCATCATGATGCTGTACACAGAACCTGGATTCATCTGAAAAGATGACGTCTCGCCATTCATACGCTCAGGTTCGTCATTGATCACACCATTGAAGGCGCTCTTGTCCATGACGCAGCGTCAAGGGAAGCCGCAGTCATGGTCTCCGAGCTGAGAGTCCATGTTGCTGCAAACGTCGTCGAACTGTTCGTGCAGACACTTGTTGTCTTCCAAACGATCCCGTTTCTTGACTCACAGCTCGTGACGTGGTTGCACGATCCATTACGGCCATGCGGATAATATGCCTGTCTTCTCGGCTGCTAGTGATAGGTGGTTGTTGAGATCCCGCATGGCATTCCGTATTACCGTCCTGAACCCATCGATTCCATATTCTGCTAACAGTCATTGGATTTCGTCCGACGCGAGCAGCAATACTGCGATAAGACAAACCGCAATCCCGGTACGCTACAATTCAACTTTTATCAAAGTCAGAAACGTGCTGGTACGCATTTCTCCTTCTTACACGAGGCATCACAATAACTTTTCACCAGGCAACAATGTTCAAATGCAATTTTTGTATGAGGAACAATTTCCTCATTTAAACACAATGTAGGTGTCGCTACTGGCGTCTGCTTTGTCTGAATGCGCTTAAAAGCTAATCATTTGCATATTACAGCACCTTCTTCCTTTCGTATAAATTTCACGTCTGTAGCATTTCGCCTTCTTGGTGTAGCAATTTTAATGGCCAGTAGTGTAATTTACAGTAGGAAAGGGTTAAAAATATATACTATTTAATATTTTATTTAAATATTATATCTTATAAAGGTTTATACATTCATAATTTAAATGTTCTCCTTAATTTATTAATTATTCAACCAGTGTCTAATATTTTCAGATAATAGTATAATTTATTTACTACGATATTTGTTATATCGATATAGAGAAATACACCACCTCTTAGTTTCACCCTCTTGGGTATTTCTGGAGGCGTGAACGTTGGGAACGTAGAGTTGTGAACACTTTCATCTGGAAAGCAATCATTGGATGCATTATTTAGTCTTACGATCTTCTGAAACAAGTCTTATAAAAGTCTCCATTAAATTATAAAGACAGATAAGAACATTAAAACAAGGAGAAAAATAAAGATTTACAACAGACATGGCACAAATATTTAACATTGCAATATTTTTCCCAAAAAGCTGTATAAGTTTAAGCCGTGCAAGCACATTTAGCAAGCATATTTCTAAGGGAAAGTAATGTAAAGGGTATTATATGGTTTTAAAATAAGAAATGCAATAGAATTTTATGAAAAATGTATAAAAATTTTAAAAAGAAAATATTAATACATAGGAATATAATAGAAAAAATATAAACATTAAATAAAATTCAATATTTATAAGGAAATTGTATTCATAGTTATGATAAAATAAGTGAAGATAATAACATCAATATAAATATTAATATAAGAAAAACAAGTACAAACTATTAAAAAACACCAAAAAATTTTTTTTCTAATAAATCAAATATAAATGTATTAGCAAAACATTTGTTGGATGAAGTATACATCTATAATATTTATTAAATTATTTTTTTTAAATTTAATTTCACTGTAAATTATGAAGAATTTAAAATGATTTTTGAAAAGAAAATTAATTTAAAAGGACTGAAAAATAATTTTAAGTAATATAGTTTTTATAGTTTGCTTAAATTTTAATGGTACTGTACTTTTAAATTAAAAATAAGCATTTGAAATGATTTTCATGACAGAATTCTGAAGTTTCTTGAAATTGTTTTAATGTGTAAATTTTTATTTTCTGCAATAGAATTTCTGTTCAAAAGTTGGGTTTTCATATATAGTTATATAAATAATTTTAATGAAATAAATTTTTACCTAGCATGTTTTATAAACTATAATCTTTGAAAGACATGCTTATAATGTTATATAAAACTTAAATATTTTTTCATTGCAAATGTATCTGCAAATATACACCATTTTGTTTCTTGGTATTTATTTTTTTGTTTATCATGTATATTATGGTGTCTTATTGACTGTTTACAAGTCTGTCTTATGATTGTTATGAAGATTTCTAGATTCATATTTATAAAAACTTAATTTTTATTAAAATCTATTTATCAGATTGATTTTAATTTAAAATTATAGGCATTTGTATGCAAATGCAAATGTATGCATAAAAGGATAAGTTTAAATTCTACTGTTAATATATTTTTTAATAATTTGCTAACAATGCTAAAATATACGAGGGCTGTAAATTAAGTAATGGCAACATAGGTATAAATCAATTTTTAATGAATTTTCTAGTACAATTGTTCCTCATTTCTTCTATGCAATAATCAGCAAGGCTTATAACCTTTCGTCAAATATCGGAAAGCCGTTGTAGACCAATGGAAAGTTGTTGACGTGAGCGACCGAGCGCTCTACTGCATGGAGTGGAGATGAAATGTCGTTAAATCAGTTACCTCGGAGGGGTTCCTTCAACTTCGGAAACAGATCGAAGTCACAAGTACTGATGTCGGGTGAGTAAAAAGGGTGTTCCAAGATTACCTACTGCCACCATCGCAATAGGAGAGAGACATTGTTTGCGACATGGCAACGAGTGTTGTCATGCAATAGGATAGGGAGATTGTTGAGCAATAAACATGGACGTTTGCGTTGCATAGCCGGAAGCAGATGGTGCTGTAGAAATCGGCAATAGTAATCTAATTTGACAGTTTGTTCTTCAGGTACATCATGTGTAAGAATCACATTGTCCCAGTTGTATGCCACAATCAGCATAACCTTCACCCGACTGGGTTCCTATCGAAATTTCTGTGGATGTGGCGAACCTTGGTAATGATGTTCATTTGATTGACACAATTCAGGCTCATGCCCACGGACAACCTCGATTTTAAACCACGACCGCTGATTACTTTTTGAAAACATATTTTGGAGCGATTGTAACGAAACCTCTTACTTTAATGCCCCATAGCAACTACTCTTCTAATCAGATCGACTGTTTTTTTGTACTCTCCACATCGACAACAGCGCCACCGCACCACTCCTACATCATATTCGTGCATGCCCACCCATCTGCTAGTTTCTAGGTTAAGTTGCCCCTATTTAATTTACAACCTTTTTTCGTATAATTTCTTATTCCGTAAAATATGTTGATACACACGGACTAAATTTTTGTTATATATACATAGAAGATATTGATTTCTTAATTTCTTAATCTACATAGAAGATATTGATTTCTTATAACTAAATTAATCAATATTAATGAAAATATATTTAATATTTCTGATATAGAAATAAATTGGTGTTCATTTCAAATTTATATTCATCAGTAAGATTGTATCTACAACGTTTTTGGTAGCTTATTAAGAAATTTAAATGGAATCATTTAGTTTTTCAGGCAATGAAATAATAAAAAATTACGTTTTTTGATTACCAGTTCATAAAATTGTTTATTTACTCTAAATATGGGGATTATGACGTTTACTAAGCTGTGTATTTCTTCATTACTATTTTGAATACATTTGAAAGCATAAAGCGCTGATATATATTTCTATTACGTATTGCATGCACCTATTGTTTTATTGATATTACCATTTAATAGTTTGAGCAACATTTAGATAAGCAATATTTGTAAGCTGTAAGCAGACTTGAAAACTACGAATATAGAAACTCATAAATTCCGATTTTATTACATAACTTTTTATTACACATAGACTTTTGAAATAATGAACTTGTGCACAATTTAAAATGAAAAATTTAATCTAAATTTATTATTTATGACAAATTATTTTGTTTCTTTTTTCTATATTGTTGTCTTATCTTAAAATTCAGTTTATTCGCTAGTATTTAAAGAAATTTTGGAATCTGGAATATATGATTAAGATTTTAAGATTTCTTTAGCCATAAAAGGTCGCTTTCAAATTGACAGATTAAATTACAGTGGAAAAATATATTTATTTAATTTTCAATAATTTCAATATATGTATATATTAATTTTGTATTTTCTCAAAGTATTATGACATTAGTTTCTTGAAAGTAGTTGATGATAACTATAAAAAACTTTATTTGTATATATATATTTAATTTTACCTTTCTATTTTTATTCCTATAATTTTTAGTGCTTCAAAAATATAGCGAAAGCACAGTTAAATTTCTTTGTATTTTAGGGCAAAAATATTTATCATTTATGTACACTTTTATGGTCTGCTTACTGAAATGTGCAAAGAGAACATATAGACTGGCGTGCACACGGAAAGCAAATGTAAGCGATTTCGAAACAACCTACTATTATCTGATTCAGATACTTCAGCCTCAATATCGACTGCACTCCCAGTTCTTGAGATAATATATTCTGTGGAGATTCACAATTAAATCGTTTTACGTTATGCTAGTATCAATTATACAAAATATGCAAGCAGCTGTTAGGATGAGTATGAATAGCAGGAAAAAAAACTAGAATGCTAATTAAAGAAAACATTAATAGTCATTTGAATAATTTCTTAATAAGCAAAGATTTCTATTGGGATAAGAACAATAACTTAAATTAAAGAAGAGTAAATATATTTCAAACATTATACAGTTTCTTTTAGATTTAAAATAAACTTCTAGAGTTTCTGTGTAGACTTCTAGATTTCCCTAGTCTTAATACAAACTGTTGTTAATGAACTTTTATACCTTATAGACATATAAAGCTAGAATACCAGCATAACTTACACAAATTGGATTCTGTATTTTTAAAATTAGTCCAGCATATTTTAAGTATTCTCTTATAGCTATTGATTTATAAATATTGTTATAGAATTATGATTTTAAACATCCCTCACACATGTGTTAAATCAATATTTTCTAATACAATTTTTATCCATACATATAATTCTTTTCTTCAGTAACAATGCAACTGATTTGTAAACATTGTTACACTAAACTCATATAATGGAATTAAGCTATTATAGATGGTAGCATATATGTATTATAAATATTGCTTGCAACTACTTTTTCTTTATTTCAATTAAGAAATTATAATAATTAAGTATTTGGAACAGGTATGCCTAAATGTATTAATAACAAAATAAAATATTAGAATTTAACATACTGCGAAATACAACAACTTTTGCTGGTATTTCTAACTTTATCTTAGATTATAAAATATTATTCGCTTAATCTTTAACAATTTAATTTAAAATAACTATTATAAAATATTTACATGAAAAGATATTCCATGGGATTTCCTAAATTAACATTGAGAAGCAAGAACTAAGTAAAATATATTGGTCTAATATTATACAAGTTATTTTAGTTAAAATATTTTTTATAAAATAATCTACTTGTTTTAACATGCTGAATGTTTATATTAGAGTTCCTGATGAAATTCATGCATAATGATGATATATGATAAAATTTAAAATGTAGTCCCATCAAACAAATTTCTTATTGTTAAATGTCATAATAATAATATATAATATGAGTTTATTAATAATTAAGTTGATAGCTTTTCAAATATCATTATAAATTATCTAAAACTAAATAAATAAAATTTATAATAGGAAAATTTTAAGATGAACTTTTATGACTTTGTAACGTAATAGTTAATATAAAATAATATTTAATTGGTTGAAATATTTGATTATTTACGGGTGAAAAAATATATTAATAATCATGGAATTTTGAAAAAGTTATAATGTTTTCAATTTATTAGGTTGGGGTACTTAAAATGGGGATGAAAAAGCAAATTTAAACTATTTAGATTTATTTTTTATCATATAATATATAACTTGAGATTAATTTAGAATTCAGTAACTGTGTGAAAATATTTATTGCGATTCTTCCCTCAAGCAGACAGAGAAAATTCGGATTTTGAGGACTTCACACTTGTTATATAGATTTAACTTTTAACTAACGAATGAAAATATTTTTTTTCATGCATTTAATAACTTTTTTATGACATTTTGTATATAACATAGTATGAGTATCTTGCTAAGATTACCTTTTGGTGAGTAAAAAATTTTTCCTGAACTTATGTATGTTCTCAATATATTAAACACCCAGCATTCGTTTTTTAGTTAATTTTTAATTTTAAGGGTTCTTCTTAACTGAATTACCATATATCATCTCATAAAGCATGAGTCAAGATTTAACAACTGTGAGATTCAAGGTGATGACACTGCAATTCAACTCAGTGCAGTGGTTATGCTTGATGCAGCCTTTCTTTTGATTATTATGGTAAAAATTTTTATCTTCATTATTAACAACTTTAGTTAAAAATGAATGTAAATTTCATGAGATAAATTCTAACAAATGTTTGCATATTATTAAATTTTCTGAAACTGTAAAATAGTGTGAAATAATAATGGAATTCATACTTTTAAAATCACATAACTTCCTATTCTTTCAGATAAATTGAAGCACTCGTATGATACTAGACCAATATTTTTGTTTCACATGAATGCATCGTACAGTACATTTTCATAATTGCAAATACATTAGCTTGATTTAATAATCAGATAAATCGTAATTTGATAATTTTAGTTATTTAAAACATTTCGAAACATTTCGAATGAATACATTGATTTACATGAGATCTCAAAATGTATAATACGATGCATTTTGAAAAAATGTTACAATTATTTAATTTACAACACATGCATTTTTATGGTTATTTAGAGATAATTATGTGCTGGTTTTAAGGGACTACAATGCAAAGGGGTCTCATAAATCGTACACATAAACACGACATTCACACTTACAACACTTAATCCAACATGCATTAAACTAGATTAATGAATGATTGTTGTTATTTTAACTCGAAGGAAATAAAAATGCTTTTGATATTGTGAAAAATATCTTTCATTGTTGATTAGAATTTACATACTTAAAACATTGATACGAGTATCAAAGCCAAGCACATCAACTAACTACCTAAAATATTAGAAGCATGCGACATCAATGGGCTGTCGATATTTGCAGTGGTGGCTTCATAGAAAATTACAACGAATTATAAATAAATTGTAATTATTTAATAAAAAAAATTGTGAATTGTATCACAGAAGTTTGAAATACAATTATTTAAAGTACCTATTAGTTCAATAGGATGATGTTAAATTTTGATTATTAATATATTTTGCAATTTTATCAAAGAATTTTTTTTATTTATATAATAATGTCATTTTATGAAAAACATTTACTAAAGGGTAATTATGCAATTTTAATAAATTTCTTTAGGAAATGTAATATGTTTCGTGAATGACATTTTTATTTTATTTAAATTTTATATCTTTAACTTTGAGTTTTAGGGAATTAAAACTCAAAGTTAAAACTTTATTTATATCGTTGAGTTTTCATATTTTGCTGTTCTATTTTCTTTGATAATAAATATCAATAAATTAGTTCATTATTTTTTTTATCAAATATAGACTTAATGCGAAAAAGTTAATGTGTATGTAGTAATAAACTATTTCTGTTTTTCTTATATGTAAATTTTGCTTTTAATATTATTTTTTATTTAAAAATGTTTGCTTTGAACGTAATATAAATTCTTATTTCAAATAGAATGTTAATAATTTCTATCATTTTATAAAAATTATTAATTACTTATTAATTAGAAAAATGAGTAATTCAGCCACCACTGTTAATTTCAATCCAAAATTATGTTTAAGGACAACATCAAGAGCAGTTGAACTGCAACGAAGGAAAATAGAGGAACGTACTTGCCCGTCCAACAACTTGGACAGCTCTGACACCTTTCTTAAACAGCGCCACTGCAGCGAAAATAACATAGTAAAAGTAACCATTAAAATAAACAAAATTTCAACATTGTTACCACTCTTGTTTTAATGAAATGTTATAGAAGGATTTTCACAGTTATCAAGTTTTGACTTATCAATCAGTCAATACGTATAAAAGTATTTTCATCAATCTTCAATAATTCAGATTTTGCAATCAATAAAAGTGCTTTCTTTATTTTTAAAATACGTTATTCAAAGTATTTGTGAAATTGAATGCTTACTTATATTTGTTAAAATATTTATAAATTGTTTCAGTTTTTTTAATATAAGGTCTAATATTATCGATGAAGTCTTTCCAAAAATTTATTAAAATTATTTTAAAGAAAGACGAATTGGATTTTATTTTGCAAACTAAACTTTTTTTTATGTGAACGTTAGATTGAAGTATCTTATTTTAATTGCTTTCATTAATTCTGTATAATTTTTTCATACTTCAAAGTTAATTATTCAATTATCATCTTTCTACATTTATATAATGTATAGTTAAAAATTTGTATTTTAATTTAATTTCACATTAAAATATTACAATTTAAATGCATTAGTTCAGAAATTTTTTTTATATTTACTAGAATAGCTCACAACTCATAATTGTAAAGATCCTTCTATTCATTAAAATAATCACAATTTACAGATTTTTGCTTACAAAATATATGTAGATGAAATTTGAATCAATGAGTCTAAGATTTACACCATACACTCTCACTGACATCATCGCACACAAGCACAATTGGGTTAAATGTATAGTTAAGATATAAATTTTAAAATCATAATAGTAAGGAAAATAATGCATTAATACAATAATAAAGGAAACATTCTAAGAGAAAGTAATTTTCTAATTTAATAAGGAAAAATGCAACTTGACTCAAATAAAAATCTAATTTTTCTCATGTAAATTATAATTACAAGTGACTAATATAAAATCTGTGATAACAGGGTTCTTAAAATGCATTAAACAAAAAATCTACCTACTTTTTATACACTTAAGAGCTCTAATACCCAGTATACTTCTCAATGCTTTTTGTCAGCTGCTTATTTATCTAAATGAAGACCTTCGATAATCATGAATAAAATAAAATAAATTGGATATATTAAGAAGCACTACTTCTATCTAAGGAAAACGGATGTCATCTGGGAAAGATGGTATTAGTTATTACAGCACCTAAATTAATCAGCCAAAGCAGAGATTGAAAAAAAAGCGACCAGCATAATGGAACCATAACACTAAATGCTGAAAAGAAACTGAATTACCTTTCTGTTTCATGTCTTTGGCTGCATGTGGACATGACACAACATTTTTTAGTTAAAAATAAATATGTGACAAAGTAGCACATAAACAAGGCACCACCACGTGAATAGAGTACAAAATAACAGTTTTCATTTTGGTAAGAGAAAGCGTAGGATGCAGTGAAGAGTGTAATGAAAAATCAATAGATGCATGGATAAATGAAGTGGAAGCTTCAAAATAGAAATATTTATTTATATCATTAATCTTGCTTCCACCATTACAATTTTTTCACATTTAAAGTGTTGTTTATCTAAAAAGTTTTCAAGAATATACTATGATAATTCTTAAAAACTTAAAAAGAATATTTTTCCGATGCACTGAAAGTTATATCGATTTTTAGCAATTATATATGATCTTTTATAGGCCAAAAAAAAATTAATGACAAAAAACATTTTTTGTCACTGATTTTCTTCTCTATATGAAAATGCTCAATTTGAAAAGTTTCCCTCGTGAAAGTGCTTATATAAGATACATAAAATGCATTTTTACTGCATTTAATAAGATTATACTTGCATTTGGTATATCGATTCTTACTGTTTTTTTAGAAAATAGTTACTGGGATTCAAATGAAATTTTTATGAAGTCATAATGCTTCGTTTACTGGTAATCAGTTATAAGATTAGTTATTAGAATTTCTTAATTAGATCACTATACATTTAATTAAGAATGTTGCTTTTAATAAAGGAAGAAAGTGTACTAAAATTAAATTGAATTTCTGACTCCATCATCTAAATTTTAATGCATTATGTTTATATTTTACTAACTATATAGTAAAATACAAACTCTTCAACATAATTATGCATAACGGAACAGTAGGAAAGTTTTAAAAGCATTATCTTTGCATATCTATATGAGAAAGTAACGAGGAAAATTAAATCAGCATAAAACAATGGTTTTTAACAAGAGAATGGTTAAAAAAAATTTAAAAATGTATAAATTGCATTTGAATTAATAAATTTCTTAAGCAATGATATATTTTTTTAAGACGAAAAAGAATGAAATTAACAGGATACGTGTGTAACTCTTATTTTTTATGTTTATATAAATACTTTGATAATCATATAAACAATAAATGGGAATAAAAATGAGTTTAGTTGACATAAAAATATTTTTAAGATCATTAAGATACATTATTAATATTATAAGACATATATTATTATTATTGTATTACTAATAATCATGTAAGCAACTTCCGATTTATAAAAAAGGTGAAAATGTGCTTAAGGTCCCCTACTTGGCGCGTTTTCAAAATCGCCGATGCTATGGCAAAAATTCTACCGCTATTTCAAAGTAAAACTTAATTAGCGACCAATGAAAAGGCTAAAACAAAAGAGTAATTAATGAGCATGCGCGAAAAGCGCATCAAATTCGCGAGTTGGCGAAGTAGGGGATCTAAAGCGCAATTTAACCATAAAAAAAATTAATCGTATACTATAAAGACAATATTAATGAGATGAAAACTCTTTTAATGAAAGGTATTTTGTATAGAAAGGCTTTACTTTGCTAATTAAAGTCAGAATAGTTTTTTATTACTTGAACTGATCCTAATAATTAGCAGTTTTAGTAATATACTTTGTAAATTCATCAAACAAATAATTCATTTAAATATGTGATAGATAATGTATATAATCTTTATTTTTAAATATGAATCAGGTTTATTTTATTTAAACAGTGATTTTTATTTATTTTGAATTAATCCATGCAACTGCATGATTTTCCTTACATTTGTATATTCTATATTGAATAATATTTCAGCAGAGAGAAATTAAAATTGACTATCAATGCAAAAATTTTTTAATAAAAAATTATAGTGGTATTTTTAAACAAATATTTATTACTCTTAACATTTAAATTTATTTCATATATTGAATTTTCATGCATTAGATGTATGCCATGAGAGTGCTATTTGAATTCTACCGAAAATATTAGAAAATTATACTCACGATTTTTACACTTGCACTTTTTTATTAACTTCTCATCTTTAACATCGTCATGGCAATTTTTGCAATAATACCATGCTCTATGAAAAAAAAAATCTTCTATATATATGTGCGTCGATGCAGTATAAAAGGTGAAATATGTAAATTAGTAAGTATAAACAACATTTTATTTTAATAAAATATTATATTTGTAATAAAAATTTGAATTTCAATAGACAGAATTATTTTCTATAGATAAGTCTTATTACTTTTTTATTGTTGTATTATCTTTTGTCCCAACAATTACAGTACAAATTCATGAATTGTAATACTATTCATGATTTGACTTTCTTAAGCAAAACATAAATAACTTACTTTACAAAGTACAAAGGAAATATAATGAATTTAATGAAATGCTAAATTTACTTTTTACTTGTTTTATGGTAGGAGACAATTATCCACCAAACATTTAATTTTATTAAAAACGACATGGAATTTTATGTTAAAATTTAAAGAAAAAAATGTGCAATGAAATGCGTAATTGTTAATTCTATAACATTTTTATCATATATAAATATATATATATATATATATATATATATATATATATATATATATATA
>JAPDSC010069820.1:44783-56018 GCA_026290005.1 Latrodectus geometricus
TATATATAT
Source organism: Latrodectus geometricus (assembly GCA_026290005.1). Taxonomy (NCBI): domain Eukaryota; kingdom Metazoa; phylum Arthropoda; class Arachnida; order Araneae; family Theridiidae; genus Latrodectus; species Latrodectus geometricus. The sequence goes on from JAPDSC010069820.1 coordinate 44,793, forward strand.
ATATATATATATATATATATATATATATATATATATATCAGAGTTAACATTAAATATATTTATCCCAATCATCAAAATATGTTTTAAAATTATTTTTGTAAATACCCTTGCTAGTTCATAACGAATTTTCTTTCATTGTATTAATAGACACAAAAAGTTGATCACAAAGAAATTCAACCCTGAGAATATGAAAAAGTTGTATAGCATCATATCAGAAGAGCAAAATACATGAGGGACTCGTTTTAGCAGAATGTTTTGTTAAATTATTTATTGTTGTTTATTTTTTAAATTGGTGAAAAATAAATGAGCAAGTAGGCGCATTGTAATTATGGCACGTGTTTTCTAGCTGCATTTCAGGTAGATTTTGATGAATTAATTCATGCAAACTCTGCTAATACTAAAAAATAACAGTTTTTATTGATAGTTTAACAATTCTGTAAGAATTTTTCATGTAAATAACGCGATAGAAACTTGTCAACATTATGGCTTATTTTATAAACAACATTGACGTGGTTCTTCTATGGAATTATTGCTTGATAATTGTGTTTCACTTTCAAATCACTAGGTTATTGAGCTATTTCCACGTGAAAAGCATGGATCTAGTTTCCATCAGCATTAATAATGTGATTTAAATAGGAATTGCTTTGTATACTTATTTCTATTTGAACACGTTTTTGTTTTTGGAACAATTCGAGATGTGTTGCATTGATATCATAAATGGATTTTTAAAATTACATTACAAGAATTAAATAATAAAGAAATTTGATCAATAATGCATTTTACTTTAAAAAATAACATTCGAATATTAATTTCTCAACTTGATTCATATGATTAATCAAAGTAAATGACATACCTGATTACTGATTATCATCGGCAGATTCTCTGTTATTGTGTATCAGCAGATTTAGAATTCTTTTTCAAATATTTTAATTTTAACAAAAAGTTTTCTTTAATTGCCATTTTTCTTGTTTGTTGTTTCTTCATTGTTTTCTTTAGTTGCTAATATTGCCATTTTTTAAATGTTTTTTTTTTTTGGAGAAATTTCTTTAAAAAATTGAATTTAATGCCTGTTCTACGCTCACTATCATTCGCCATTTGGAAAAAAAAATATGACAGAATGAAAATTCTTTATTTATAAAAGTTTTATTACCAGACGATAAAAAATACTTTTCTATCTGTTTTTAAATATTTATAGAAGTCTTAAAAATGTTTGATGCAATTTCTCAGACGATATCGACAATAGAGAAATTTTAAATGAAGCATTCAAGAAAAATTTTTTATGATAATAGTATGTAATATATTTTATAATTTTTCACATAATTTTATATATTTCTGAGTTCAATAAGAAAATTTTTCTTTAAAAAAATCGGTTTTTTTTAGAAAAATGAAAATCACAAGACATTAGAGAAAAAACCATAAAAATTATCGTACATCGAGATATTTTTAAATAAACTTATATATATCTATATATATATATATATAATATTTCTAAATATTTTGTAGTAAGAAAATAATTTATAATTTAAAAAAATTAATTTTTCATTACATTAATAGGAAGTAGATTCAATTTGTTTATTAAATTCTAGGGTAAAATATTTTATTAAACGTTTTAAAAAAAGAAAAATGTGTCAAAAACAAAATATGAAAAGGTCAATTAGCAAAATTAATTCAATGTGGTCAGATATTTATAGTCAGAAAATATTTAGACTTAATTGAGCGTTGCTTCACAAGTCGTCTAGTGCAAGAAACTGCAAAATATAGCAGAATTTGTTTTTCCATTGTCAAAAAATATTCAACAAAAGCATTTACTTGGCAAATATAGATTTATGTTGATTACAAAGCTTAATTCTAGTGCATTATGGGTAGTTTTTAATTAACGATATTTGATTTAAAGTGAGCTATTTGCATTTAAAGTTTGAAAATTTATTCCATGACTTTTGATATTATTATGATCTCTTATGTATTTCCATTGTTATGAAATCGAATAATTAAATTAAAGGTAAGAATTTTATTGTTTAATTTTCTTTAAGGTTAGAATTATATTTGTGTTTAACTATTTCTCTTTATTATCATAAAATCGAATCCCATGAGATTAAGATTTCTTTAGAATTCTAAAATAGATAATGCCTTCTTATAATATATTTTCTCATAATTGTATTATAAAATGTGTTAAATGAAAAACTTTTATTTATTTACTGAGAATTTTAAAACTTTATTCTATTATCTTACTTTTGTTACCTAAAAATCTCAAACTCTTAAATTTTATTGCAATTTTGTTTTATTGTAAAATGATGCGTTATATTATGTAATTCATAAATGAAACATGTAAAAATATATGTTTGTATTATAGTAATTTGTGTAGAAAACATTTTATTATGTGTTTGAAATCATTTATTTTTTAAATATCATCAAATAAAACTATTATCACGATCTTTTATTTGGAAAACTTGAAATTCGAAATTTTATAATTATGGTTTATGTCCCAAAAATGATGTTATTAATTAAAATCATAATTAAGAAAATAATTTTGGGAAAATTTTTTGTTCTTTTATAGTTGCATTACAAATTTTTTTCAGTATATTTAACTAAATTTCTGTTTATTTATAATATTTTTTAGAAAATTTATAATTAATTCTTAATATGTTTACTGTTTTTTTATACATCATTAGGGCTAGTAATTTAAATATACCACTATTTCCCTTCTTATTTCTTTACCAATTTACATCTTTTATGGTTTATTTACGTCATCCTCAAGTTAGCGTAAAATAATCACCAAAAAGTGATTATTGTACGCTAATTATATTACTTTTGTAACAAAATTCATTTTGTAATGTTTACTTTAACCAATTTTTATGAAATTATTGCTTGAGAGCTTTAAAAATTTTTGTAAGATTTTAAAAGAATTCTATTCTGGAAAATATTTGATAGAATTTCTACTTTAATTTTATCTTGAGCACTGTTGACGAGTGCTCAAGTTGATTAGATTAAATAGGCGCTAGACTCTAACAAACGTTTTATGTGTGTAAATGCTAATAGTTTTGGCGATTTTTTGAAAAGTTAAAGCTAAATATGTCCAAATCATGTTGAAATTATGTTTTACTTGCAGAGGAATATAAATTCAATTTTTTGTTTTTGATCGGACCATCTGTATTAACACAGATTAAGAAAAGCAAGGAATGCAATAAAAATAACTTGAAAAGAATAAAGCATGACAGTTAATGTTTCTTTATGAGGAGTTATAAATCTAGACAAAAATTAATAAATTTTAATTAGTTGATGGCATAATAAATCATTTTACTTAATTTAAATATTTTCAAGGACAATTAAATCATAAGCATACCAGCTTCAAATTTAGATATTGGAGGTAATTTTTTTAGAAAGATAATAATTCTAACGTTACTCTAAGTTTAAAATTTGGAAAATAATTGATCGAAAAATTTATTGCATGAAAAATGGAGGAACACAAAAATAATAATTAAAAAAAAATAAAAATAAAAAAAAACTTCAAACTGGATAATTTGGTGTTTGAAATCTATTATGGGAACTCTAAAGATTACACTACAGATACTGATTAATTAAAATATTATATCAATTTTTTATTTTTGTCTGGATAATTATTGAAATTTTTAAATACAGGATGATTTTTGTGGCATAAATTTTATCAAATATTTTATGATAAAAATTATACCTAAAAAATATATTTGAATTACATAAAAATGTGTTTATGTACACTACTAGCCATTAAAATTGCTACACCAGGAAGAAATTCAGATAACAAAATGATATTTATTGGACAAATATATTATACTAGAAATAATAAGTGATTAAATTTTCAAAAAATTTGGCTGGATAGATCCTGAGAAATAAGTACCCAGAACAACCACCTCTGGCAATAATAACAGCAGTTATACGCCTGGGCATTGAGTCAAAAAGAGATTGGATTGCATGTACAGGTACAGATGCCCATGCAGCTTCAACACGGTGCCACAGTTCATCAACCGTAGTGACTGGCGATTGGTGACGAGCCAGTCGCTCGGCAACCATTGACCAGACGTTTTCTATTGGTGAAATATCTGGAGAACGTGCTGGCCAGTTCAACAGACGAATATGTTCCGTATCAAGGAAGGTACGTACAATACCGGCAACATGCGGTCGGGCATTATCCTGCTGAAACGTAGGGTTTCGCAGGGCTCGAATAAAGGGTAGAGCCATGAGTCGTAACTCACCAGAAATGTAACGTGCACTGTTCAAAGCACCGTCAATGCGAACAAGAGGTGACCGAGGCGTGTATCCAATGGCACCCCATGCCATCACGACAGGTGATGGGCCAGTATGATGATGACGAATGCACGCTGCCAGTGTGCGTTCACCACGATGTCACCAAACACGGATGCGACCATCATGATGCTGTACACAGAACCTGGATTCATCTGAAAAGATGACGTCTCGCCATTCATGCGCTCAGGTTCGTCATTGATCACACCATTGAAGGTGCTCTTGTCCATGACTCAGCGTCAAGGGAAGCCGCAGCCGTGGTCTCCGAGCTGAGAGTCCATGTTGCTGCAAATGTCGTCGAACTGTTCGTGTAGACACTTGTTGTTTTCCAAACGACCCCGTTTCTGGACTCACGGCTCGTGACGTGGTTGCACGATCCATTACGGCCATGCGGATAATATGCCTGTCTTCTCGGCTGCTAGTGATAGGTGGCCGTTGAGATCCCGCATGGCGTTCCGTATTACCGTCCTGAACCCGTCGATTCCATATTCTGCTTACAGTCATTGGATCTCGACCGACGCGAGCAGCAATACTGCGATAAGATAAATCGCAATCCCGATACGCTACAATTCGACCTTTATCAAAGTCAGAAACGTGCTGGTACGCATTTCTCCTTCTTACACGAGGCATCACAACAACTTTTCACCAGGCAGCAACGTTCAAATGCAATTTGTGTCTGAGGAACCGGCTGAACGATTTCCTCATTTAAACACAATGTAGGTGTCGCTACTGGCGCCTGTCTTGTCTGAATGCACTGAAAAGCTAATTATTTGCATATCACAGCACCTTCTTCCTTTCGTATAAATTTCACGTCTGTAGCATGTCGCCTTCTTGGTGTAGTAATTTTAACGTCCAGTAGTGTAGTTTTGCTGAGCAGTATTAATAAATTTTTTAAATAATTGTTAATATAAAATATTAATTTTTTCTCACATATTGTAACTCATGTTTCACATTGAATATATATTATGAAATAAATATTATCATTCACTCAAGGCTTTTCATATGAGTACGAATAAAACTGTATTTTAAAATTGTGAGACTGTTTTACCTTTTAACTTCATCTGCAGATTGCGCCATGAAGAAACCCGTGGCGTTTGATCCTATCTTTACCTTTTTCTTCGGATTGATTGTAATTTTTGTGTCAGAGCTGTCTTCGTTTGGGATCTCAATGGCCAACAAGAGAAGTTTTAATTTTACGAAGCAGAGCCTGGAAAATAATTATTAAATTAAATAATCGCATGTATTCAGGACATATGATCATAGAAACTGATGAACTCGTCTTCAAAAGCTTAGGAAAAAGTATCGTTAAAATATTAAAAAATTTATTATAGAAATGATATAATTTGCACTGACATTAGATTTTTACTGCTATATGAGAATTATACCTTCAAAATTACTAAGGAATGATAAACAGGTTAACCAAACAACTTTCAAACTAATACTTTTCCCTTTCAGCTAAATACCATTGCTAGCTTTACCATAAACATGATATCACTGAAACTGTCAAACTCTAGATTTAAAGATCACATAGTTTTGAAATACATTTAATCATCTGGGATGTCAGAAAAATACATAAGCATTTAATCTCAGTTAATACAGTATACAATTGATTTGAAATTTAGTTATCAATCTAAATTTTTACATTTATACATATTTTTAAGTAAAAAAAAAAAAAAAAAAAAAAAAAAAAAAAAAAAAAAATCTTAGCTAAGTTTATACCAAGCATAATTAATTATGACAATCTTAAATTGATATAGCATAACATTTTATTCAAGACAAAAAAAATGTAATTCGTATTTGCCTGAGCTGCTATAAATATCTAAGAAGAATTATTATATTTCATTCAAAATAATATTAGTTTATTTCATGTATAAAATAAGTACAATTCAAAAGTATTGAACTTTCTGCTTATTAATATTAGTACCGATTAAAATGATTTAGGATTATATATGACTTATGTAAAAGGGCTTCACTTATATAACTGTTCATAAATATTTTTAAAGGAAAAATATAGTTAAAAGCATAACAAGTTGACATAAAATAAATTAATATTTAAATAATTTGTTATATTTATAAATCAGAGTGAGCACTGAAACTTACTCCGCTGCCTGAGGGAAGGTCATTCCACCAAACGATGGCGATAAATTTTCCGTGTACATTTCCATCCCTGTACCACACAAATAGTCATTCTGCCATTCTGGCATGTCAGGTGACTGGAAAAAGTGAACAGAAATGTAAGTGAACAGCAGAATTTTAGGATATCAATAATTAGATATCAATTATTATAAAAATCGGGAATATTTTGCCGATACTTTTAGAAGTTAAAACTAAAAAAATCTTTATTAAAATCTGGGCTAATTTCAGGAAATGTGTTTATATATTTTGTGATTCTTGTCTCACTATAATGTTATTTGAACATTTATGTTGCCTTTGACCATTTCGATGAATTAATGTAAACAGTTGAGCGAAAAGTTCCAACATTATTTAGAGATAATTTCAAAATATAACAGAGAAAAAACTCCTGTACCTTTCAACATCAGTGCTTCGTTTCGGTTTAGAATCCAGATCCATCAGATCGGAAAACGAAACTCTAATCATGTATTGTATAAACTCTCATGGATATGGATCATGGATATGGAATTAATAATATTTAATAACTAACATTAGTATTCTAAGTCAAAATATTTAAAACTGCAAAAATGTTCAATCATTGTATCCTTAAAAATAGATTTTTTGATAATTGCCTATACGATGGCTTGTGAAAATTAGCTTAATGACTAGATCAAGACTCAAGCATTGCATCTATAAATATATGTCCGTTAGATAATCAGGGATACTGTTATTCTTTACCTTCGTATATCTATACATAGAATATTTGATATAAATTTATGATAATAGACAGAATACATACAAGAATATATAAGATGCTATTAAATTACTAAAGCTCTGAATGTAATAAAACACTTGAGATGAAGTCTGTTACTCTTTTCTGTGATCAGTGTCACTACTTATAATGCGAGATTATTATAATATATATAGTTAATGTATGTAATCAATGAAAATAAATCAGTTATGTTAAAATTAACAGAGAGTTTCCTCCCTTACTGTTTTATATGATCTCATCGCAAACAGGTTGGCCATCATAGTTGAGAAGCCAGGTGCGAGACAGCTTTGAGCAATGAAGCCCAATTTCAGTTCAGATACACAGATGACATCATCGCCACGTTTCCAGTTCCAGCTAGGTATATTTAAAAGATAAGCCTGAAAACAAGAAATCATTACTTTACTTTAAGGAATCACTTAAATTTGAAAATTACACAGTCCTCCCCCCCTTTACTTTTCTTACATATTATTTTTTAGTACATTCCATAATACCCTCGTACGATGATTATTTAACGGGGAAAAATCACAATTATTGTCGTAAATATTTGAGTCTTGTATTGTTTAAAAAGATTTACATTCTTAGAAACTACTACAAAGTAGTACAAACATTTTATTTATATTTTATAAACAAAATAATTATCATTTATTGACAAAACTTATTCAAGTGCCAAAGATTATTTCTGAGGGAAATTGCCTAGCAACGTTTCAATGATTGATTGCGGTTTTATAATACAATAGTATCTATTTTTTTAATTTCTAATTTTTTTTGTTTCACTTAACCATTTTTTCTCATAAGATTCGCAATATTTAATAGAATTATGCAAGGAGAAGGTTTGTTTGAACGTTTTAAAGAACTGATGAAGATAAAATGAACATAACATATTGATAAGCACTTAAATATATTTAACTAAATATTAAAAATTATATATATATATATATATATATATATATATATATATATATATATATATATATATATATATATATATATATATATCTTAAACAGGTCTTAGAAATCTTGCTATCAAATTTTCTATTTATATATTATTTGTGCATACTATTTATTTCTCACGATCAGAGATTCCTTGATAATGAAAAATTTACATTGATGAACCCCACGGACAAATAACATTCTTAAAATAGTCTCCTTATTTAAATTATTAAATACTAGTACTAATTATATACTAGACTTTGTAAGAAAATTGAAATTTCAATTTTACAATTTGTTTACAAATTATATACTACTACACACTAAAAATAGTTATTTTATTTTTAAAATGAACTGCTACAATTGTTTGAAGGTGCTTAATTTATACTTAATATATTACTTATTTATTATTTCTTTGTTATAATTAGAAAAGAAAAAGTTTATTTTAATTAAATGTTTTGATTGTTTTATTATCTAATGTAACATTCAAAATATAGATACAAGTTTTAAACATGGATTTTTAAATATAGATTATATTAAGCGTATTTATATTTTTGAGAGTTCTTTAAAATCACTTTAAAATACTGCCTAGAAGTACTCACTTTATTATGATATTGCATGAGCTGGATGATGACCCTGATTTCATCTGAATAGTTTTTGATGGAGATGACCCTCATAATGTTGGCAGCATCTTCTGCATCGGGATCTTGACAGTATTTGTTGGCTAGCACCAGGCAAGCATCCGCTTCGTGTACCTTAAGAATGAGAAAAGTACGAAAAATTAATTAAAATATTTTCTGTTTCATCACGAGGTCAAAAGTGAATAACAAAAAAATGAAGTATAATTAAGCGCTTTTACTATAAATTAAAGCGTCCGTAAAATCAGGATGTCTAAAAATTTAATTAAAACCGGAATGTCTGTATCTATGTATTAGTTGAATGATTTGGTATTTAGAAACCATTTATGCCATTTTATGACAGTTGTGTGAAAAAAATTGTTTTAATAAGTAAGTTACACGAAATTATGTTATTTATAAAAGCGAAATTGTTAATGCTTCCTTGAATTTGTTAAGTTTAATTTAAGATAAAATTTCTAAAGTGTTTTTATAATGAACTATTTTGCCATTACACTATTTTTTATGTAAACTATATTGTCACTTAAATGATATTATTTCTATTTAAATCCTTCACAGATAGGTTGAAATTTCAACTTGAGCTTCCTTGACTGAAAATTCCTATAGGACGATATAAGATAATATTTAACTACAAAAATTTATATAAACTCTCTAAATATATGCATAAGTATTATATTTTATCAAAATTTGCGCCAAGGAATATGATCCTAAATTATCTTTCCTACATTCACAAATCTCTTTCATACTATCTTCTTATAATAACAATCCTTCATATTAGTAAAAATGAAATCATTTTATATAAATTTTTTTAATAATCAATCTTGCCAGCGGATTTGTCACATGTAATTTTCTAATAATAATAAGAATTTCTAAGTTATTTTTGATATGGATATTGGGTATTTTTCGCGATAATGGTGACTCAATTTAATCTTCTTGTTTAGAATTTTTCTGAATACAGCAAACTGCATTTCAACAATTTCATTTAGGTTTGAAAGAAGATAAATTAGCAATTAAATGGAGTTTTTCTTAAAATAAGTTACTCATATTTGCGTATGCGCTTATATAATCTGTATTAGTATATATGTTTTATCTTTCATTTAACAATTTTTGTAAAAATTGACTATCTCTTCATTTTTAGTTTGGGATAACATACAAAGCTTACATAAGTGTGGTTTTATTCCTATTTTTATCATATGTTGCAATGTGTCACGATATTTAAAAATATTAAACTATCGTTTGTTGTAAACAATTTCAAATATTTTCTTTACAGAGAATCTATTTGTTCTGATATGTTAAAAATTTACCTTGATTAATTTTATACGCATTATTTAGTATTGTTCATTTCTGGTTTCGATTTTGCTTAAGTAATTGCAATTCGCACAATGTGTCTTAAGGTAAATTCATTTATTATATAATTCTGGGCATCATGCACATATAATATATCTAAGAAATAGGAACAAACCTTCACTCGCTGGAGGTCAATTGTATTCATGACGCTGCCTTGAAAAAACTCCACAGTAGTGAAGTGCCTTTTTATCAAACCCTCCAGCTCCAAATCCGGTGGTTTTCTATGGAGAAAAAATAATTTTATGTAACCTTAATATATTTAATAATCAAACCAAATAAAATATAATGGTGAAAGGATTGTTGTCCTTGGTATGCAGAAAAATGGTAACTATAGAGAATTAGAGATACATAACATTAATTATTCAAAACTATTGCTTTCATGACAATTACTTTTTTTTATTTAACAACGCATTTTAAAAATAAAATGAACTTATTTTACTTAATTTACTATATTTATTTATTAAGAAATGGAGCCACATATAGATGATTCAGAATAAAAAAAGTAAATAAAATGCAAACTAGTTGGAATTAAATTTGAATGTTCATTCAAATTACTCATGGAAATATAGTTAAATACAGTATATTATAGATTTTTTTTAAAAAATCTTTGCTGTGAATGTAAAATTTAATAATATGACTTCTTATGAAAGATCATACACTTTTGTAAAAACATCTTTAAAAGTTATTATTGAATACTTATTCCCATTATCATTGCAAATTTGCATTTTATTTTTTAAAAATAGCAACACGAGCTGAACGTACCTGCTCTACTGCATTCTATTTAAGTTATTTTACATGTGATTCAATGAATATATAGTTTGCACTTGCCTTACGTTTTCTTATTTACTTTAAATTTAAACAGGAAAAATATGTATCAAGATTTTTGGAACAACTCCTTAATTATGAACTGAAACGACAAACAAGGGTGAAAACAGGAAATTCTGTAGTTGAAATATATGTACAATGATTATAAGTTTAAAAGTTTCAAGATACTTAAATAACTATATATTCTCTCAATTAATGTTTCATAGAACTTGAGTAGGAAGATAAAAAGTAATTGCTAATTTCTTTTCTACTGTCTGTAGAAATATTTACTGACAAGCTATATACAGGGTGATTCAGCTCGTCGGTGACAAACTTTGAGGATCGATAGAGCAC